>JACEFZ010020849.1:0-294408 GCA_014155875.1 Cepaea nemoralis | reverse complement strand
GAAGAAGGATGGGATCGTTTCTTTTCGTTGTGTGGGTTCTACCAAAAATTTTATCCCACTTTTTCACGGCCCTGGGACTCCGTTGAGGGAAAACCTTGAAAAAGGGGTTTCCCGGGACCAAATCTTTTGGGACACCAGAATTTTGAGAATGCCTATAGTCATTTAAAAAGGAGGCCTTGGTCAGCAAACCTGTATTACAGCTCCCTGTTTTCCCAAAAAACCATTTGTGTTGAGAACGGATGCGAGTGCGATTGGAATTGGACCCGCTTTGTTACGGGAAAGGAAAAACGATGTTTGGGTTTTTGAAACCTGTGGATCCGCAAGTAAGAAATTCTACGGCGGAGAGGAATACCCAAACCGTCGAGAGAGAATGTTGCCCCTTGTATGGGCCCATTTGCAAAAATTTCGGGCCAAAATTTGTAGGAGTTAAGTTTCGGGTCCAGTCGGATATCAGCCCCTGATTTTCCCTGGCTACTTTCAGAAGCTCAACGCACTTTGATGCGGTGGTCTTTGTTACTTAAACCCGTATTTTTTCCCAACAGTAGAGTACTTTCCCCGGGGAAGGAAAATGTTGGAGCGGATTTCTTGCCCAAGGGACACCAGCTCCGGGAAGGGAAGAAGAATGAATCATCTGTATTAAACTCACGGTGGAGAAGAGTGGATGGACTACTCTCTTAGGGGGGGGGCCTATGTCACAAAAATAAAACCCGGGTTGTGTTTATCCGGTTGATTATTACGGGGGAAATTTTCTGATTACGCGGACGATCAGCCAGCGAAAATTCTATTTTACTAACTGGAAAAACACAGCGGATGTCAAAATCTCGGACAATTTTTTGTGGGGCTGCACGTGTAACTTTTAAGGATTTTGAAACTTTTGGTGGTGATGGAGACAGCGCCGTGCCCGTTTGTAAACCCTTTTGAATAAAATGGAAGAAAGGGGGTAAACCCATATAAAAAATTTGGTGGGAGTGAGGAGGAAGTGGGTGCGCGGAATCAAATATCCCCTTTGGGACAAGTCATAAAAACATATCGAGGGACACGGAAGTACTTAGCACGGAAATGACAGTTACCTTAGTCAATTTTTTGGGGTTTCCCGGGGCCCCAAAAAGATTGCGGGTTATTTGCAACTGTTTTTGGGGGTATACAGAAACTTGCTGGGTTTTTTGAGAATCTTTAAAATATTGATGAAACTTTGACTGGACTAAAGCAGGAAAATAGTTTTTTGAAATGGGGTAGTTTGCCATTTTAAACTCGAGTTGGGGGCCAGCTAGGGAGGGCTTGGGAAAAAATGCTTTAGTCGGGGTGCCAGGGCACTGCAGTGCTTAGTGGAAATAATAAACTAACCCTGTTTTAAAATTAGTGATTTAAATTTTACACGGCCTATATGGCAGATGTAGATATGATTTATAGGACTGCAGTAGTGGCCATTTAAGGTATAACTTATTATAATATATTCGTTATAATTACTTTAGGCAGTAGCCTTGTTAAACTATAGTGTGATGATTAGCACTGTTAGTGTTAGCTAGAATAGACTAGTGAAGTGTTGATAAGCTTTACTAGTTGAGTAATGAAGGATAATTGGGATCCTCCCGTAGGTGTCCCTGGTGGGCGGGGTTCCGCATTCTGTTTGCTGATATTTTTCCTTTGTCATAGCCTGATTCGACTCTAGGTGGGTAGCTAATCTGCTCTATGACTAAGTCTAGTTAGCTAAAGATCATTAAGCAAGGTGATAGGCTTACACTCAGCCGAAGGGATCAGTGACTAGTACTATCACCAGATGTGTTGTTTCTATCCTAGGTTCCCTACCAGATCCAAGGAAACTCAACAAGTTTTGGGAAAGACTTAAAAAACCCATTCTGAAGAACACCAGTTCAAGAGTCAATAACGTTGCATACAGAAACGTAACTTAAGCTAGGAGGAAGTTGATTCACCAGAGATAGTGATGATTACTGATGCACCACCAGCATCAGACAGTAGTAACTAAATGAGAACAGTCTAATAGTTACCTAGTGTTAGTACAGTAACAATTAACATTAGTAATTAGCACTTATGGACTGAATGGTTCGATGTGCAACGAGGATGATCTGTTAACTAACTAACTACTAACTGCGTACACACTGCAAAAGACTTGTGCAGTTGTTTAGGAACATTAGGAACGGACATTGTGTAGAGTGCAACCGGTCCCTGATTAACTCGTAATACCACCGGTGTCTATTTCGGATGTTCATGAAATTGGATTACCAGAGGTCTACAGAGGCAAAGCATTATCCGGCAAGATGGTTCCGGCAACGGGTGAGACGTACTTGTTCTGACGTAACGTGCTGTGGTCTATCTTTGCTGTGATCAGCTGACTGAGTTGATGTCTGAGAGACAGAGTCTACACACTTTATAGAACACGTCACACATTTTTCTTCGCATACACGTCTCATACACGTTACACTGTTATTTTAATAAATTACTCTTTATTAATTTCTAGAAGCAAGAGTTGTTGAGTATGTTGCGTTGGGGAAGTATGAGAAGGGGGCATAGTACGACAGTGTGAGAGTGATAGGAAAAGGTGTCCATAGGCTGATGGAGTGTGTTGGACGGAAGCTGTTGGATTCTCCAGAATATTGAGAGGAAAAAAATATTATAATGTGGGTGTCGACTCTCTTCACTCCAGGGACGACACTTTAAAGGAGGACACGACAAGGTCTCAACCGACGTACGAAAATATTCGTCCCAAGAAAGAATTTTAGGCAAACATTTTTTTTTTATTGTCACGATATGAAGTGCAAATCCATCCATCCATCATGTGCCATGCCGTTAAGCGTAGGGGTCATGTTTTGCCATCTCACTCGATCACCAGAGTAGTGGATCAGCTCCGCGTTTCTGTCTCGACCATGCCACGAGGCCAAGCCATCCAGGTATTTGCTTCTAGGTCTTCCCCTTGGTCTGGTCCCTTCGATCTTACCAGTTGTCACCAAGTTCTTCAATTCATTTCTTCTCATAACATGCCCAAAAAATGTGACTGTCTGCGTCTAATGTCTATTATCAGTTTACAATCTTCATTTGTTTCTTGGAGAATTTGTTCATTGGTCTTTCTGGCTGCCCATGGTATTCTTTGTATTTTCCTCAGAAACCACATTTCCACAGCCATCAGATGTTTTTCAGCTTGATTGCTCATTGCCTAAGCTTCACATCCATATAAAAGTACAGATTCTATGTAGCACCTCAACACTCTTTTTTTTCCCGTTACAATTGACATCTTTTTATTTGTCAGCTAAAGGTTATTTTTGCCATGGCGATTCTTGATCTAATCTCTTCAAGACATCTCCCATCAGATGTTATTACTGTTCCGAGATAATTGTACCTATTCACTTGTTGAAGAATATTCCCATTTACTTGTATATTACCTTGTGGTATTTCCTTCTTCCTAGTGACGACTATAATCTGTGTCTTTTTACAATTTACAAAGTGCAAATCAGATTCCCTAATTGTCAGCCTTCCGAATGATAGGCTACCTGAGAGCGTTCTCGCTTTGATCAGAATAAGTGAAAATAAAAGTTGTGTAGTGAGTTAGTATTCGTCGTTATAGTTACCTAGCAACGTTCAGATGCTCGTTTTGGATTGGCACATAAAAAATTGAAGTGGTGTAATGCCCGGACATTACTTCACCTTTTCCCGCTACGGCTAACCTGATATCAATGAAGTGTCTGTCGGTAGATGCACAATCTTTTAAAATCAAAGCTAGCCTTTAAAATGGCCAAGAGAAAGGTTGATTCTGAAAACAGGGCCTTTCAAAGCCGCTGAGAGACTGAATATATGTTTACTGATATTGGCGGTAAACCTTGTGTCTAATTTGTGGAGATAATGTGGCTGTCATCAAAGAATATAATCTTAGACGCTACTACGAGACTAAACATCAAGACAAGTTAAACAGCCCGAATGAAGAGCAGAAGCTACAGAATGTAGAAGAATTGAAGAGACATCTAACATCACAGCAGATGTTTTTCACCAAAACAAAATCACAAACTGATGCTGCAATCAAAGCAAGTTTTATTGTGTCAGAGGAGATCGCAAAATCAGGGCCGGCCATCTACAGAAGGAGAGTTTCTGGAACGCTGCATGATGAAAGTGTGTGACATCTTGTGTTCAGACAAATAGCAGATGTTTGCAAAGGTTAGCCTTAGCAGAAATACTGTTGTTGATGATTTTGAGATGGCCACTGATATGAAAACACAGCTGATCGAAAAAGGCAAAGATTTTGTTGCATTCTCCCTTGCTGTCGATGAAAGTAGTGACACGACTAACACTGCACAGCTCGCCATCTTCATCAGTGGAGTGGAGTGGACTCCATTTTGAATGTTACAGAAGAAATATTGGACATGAAATCCATGCATGGGACAACGACAGGAAAAGACATTTTTGACAACGTATGTAAAAGTTTAACCAACATGAACCTGCCTTGGGACAAACTCGTTGGACTGACAACAGACGGAGCACTGGCGATGTGTGACGAAAGAAGTGGACTAGTTGGAAGGATGCGGTTAAAGATGCAAGAGAACTATACTGGTGAATTGATAGCATATCACTGCATCATACACCAAAGATCGCTGTGTGATAAAGTCCTCAACATGTAAGACGTAATGAGCATTGTAACACAAATCGCCAACTTTATCAGAGCCAAAAGTTTAAACCACCGCCAATTTCAGTCTTTTTTTTTTCTTCCAGGAAATAGAGTCGCGTTCAGTGACATGCCTTATTATACAAAGGTGCGGTGCCTAAGTCGGGGGAAAATTCCCAGTAGATTTTTCCAGCTGATCGAGGAAATATGTCAATTCATGGAGAGTAAAGGAAAAGATTCCACAGTTTTTCGGGATAAAAAGTGGAAATGTGAGTTGGCGTTTCTGTCTGATATAACCACTCATCTCAACGACTTGAGCCTGCAGCTCCAGGGACGGGATCACATTATCAATGATATGCATGATGCAGTGAAGGCATTTCAAGTGAAACTGCGCATATGGTAGACACTAATGCACAAATGCAACCTGTCTCACTTTTCTTGTTGCCAGGCAATGTTAAACCAAGTCAACGTTATGGTGTTTCTCAATGCACACTTTGCTGAAAAACTTAGCTTACTTCGAGCCGAGTTCGCACGGTGCTTTAGTGACTTTGAAGCACAGAAAAGTAATTTCGAGCTGTTTTGCAATCCATTTTACATAGACGTGAAATCTGCACCTGTAAATCAGCAGATGGAGTTAATAGAGCTGCAGTGTAATGGGGCACTAAAGTTAAAGTACGACACTGTGGAGCCTGCACAGTTCACTCGTTTCATTCCTGAAGAGATGCTCCGGCTTCGTCTACATGCGGCTCGAACCTTGAGCATGTTTGGTAGCACATATATGTGTGAGCAGTTGTTTTCAGTGATGAAGATTAATAAAACATCATACATGAGTCGTCTCACTGATGAACACTTGCAGACCATCATGAGAATCTCAATAACACAAAGCATTACTCTCAACATAAACGAACTTGTAGCCAAGAAAAGATGCCAAACACCGTGCTCTGACAAACTGACATAAGAGTGAAAATGTGTATACCAATGATGTTTAATTATTAAAACTTTTTTCTGTTTTAATTTATACTACTGTTTAAAAAAGGTTTAATTTTCGGCTTATTGAATGGTTATCCTGTCCGGCCAGCAACCTTACGCGTGATTTGAGTTTTGGCCCGCTGAGTGATTGAGTTTGACACCCCTGCTCTATACTATAACAAGTAATGTAACAGTCTTGGTTTATTAGCAAATGCACTCTTGTACCACAAAAATAGCACTGTGTTTATTAGCCAATGCACTCATATACTACAATAATGGCACTGTGTGTATTAGCTAATGCACTAATATACTACAATAATGATACTGGGTGTATTAGTCGATGCACTCATATACTACAATAATAATACTTGGCTTATTAGCTAATGCACTAATATACTACAATAATGGTACTGAGTGTATTAATCGATGCACTCATATACTACAATATTAATAGTTGGCTTATTAGCTAATGCACTCATATACTACAATAATCATTGTCATTGGAATCCTGCCATCTTGACAGTTTGTTACATTGTGTTTCAAAAAGGCATAATAACTACAACCCATGGTGGTGGCGAATATGACTGAAAAGACCGATTCGCGTCTGTAAATGTTCGTCCACAGTGGATGCATGTGATCACATGGTCATTTCCACCATCATGAACAATCTCACGTCTCACACGCTCGGTGTGTGACGTATCTGCAATAATTTTCTCCTTTGTCTTTATTCCATTTCTGATATTTGCCCTCCATGAAACAAGTTCAGCGGCGACTTGTTCCCAATATGCATTATCAATGCCTTTATCAATCATGTCCCGCTTACACACATTTTTGTATCGTAGTAGAGATCGACCCTGAGATCTCTTACCCATCTGTAATTCACCAAAAGGATGTCCTATGGTATTCTACCATCATGCATCCTCCTACCCATTTAAGTCTACGAAGACTAAGCATGGCATAAACTGTCACACAATCTGATCTTTCCAATACTTGAGTATTTGTGATTTTGTCTTGCCACTTAACACCAAGTATTCTTCGCAGACACCGCATATGAAAGTTGTTTAAACGTTTCTCTTGGTGTGAGTAAGTTGTCCAGGCCTCACTGCCAAAAAGAAGAATACTAAGGACACAGGCTTGATAGACAAGGACATTTTGTTTTGGCAGTAACCTTCCTGTTCTCCCAGACTCTTTTTGTTAACCTGTTCATTGTTGTTGCTGCCTTACCAATTCCGGTGTTGATTTCCTGATCTAGAGATAATTTGCTATTTACCTCTGATCCTAGATATGTAAAATGGTCTACTGTCTCTAGTTCGGCGTCGTCAATAAAGATTGATGGCACCCTATGTACACCTTGTTACATAATTGTGTCATCTTTTTGCTAATTGTTAAACCAAATTCAAAACAAGCATTGGAGAATGCAGATAGTAGACGTTGTAATTCTTCCTCAGAGTGGGTCGTAGTTGCAGCATCATCTGCAAAAAGCAACTCTTTAACTCTTTAATCAGTGCCCTCCTAATTTTGGTCTTGGCCTTCAATCTCTGAGCATTGTAGAGACCGCCATCTGAGCGTGAGTGAATGTATATACCACCATCCTGATCACGAAATGCATATTTCAGTGGAAGTGAAAAGTATATTCCAAAGAGGGTGGGTTATAGTACACAGCCTTGCTTAACTCCACTCTTGATTTCATACTGTTCTGTAGTTGCACCATCAATCTTGATTATACCCTTCATGCTTTGTGGAACAATTCCACAATGGACAGAAGAGTTGGTGGGCAGCCAATCTTCTTTAGTGCCTTAAATATGCCCTCACGACTGACCACATCAAATGAATTTGTGAGATCGATGAAGGCAATAAACAGTGGTTGATTCTGTTCACGGCATTTTTCTTGCATTTGTCGCAATGAGAATATCATATCATTGGTAGATCTGTTCTGTTGAAAGCCACACTGTGATTCGGGGTAGACTTGATCTCCTAGGACTTGAAGTCTGCGCAGAACAATTCTGGCAAATACTTTTCCAACAATACACAGAAGTGAGATACCCCTATAGTTGTTGCAGTCGCTCCGATCGCCCTTGTTCTTGTACAGTGTTATGATGCTTGAATCTTTGAAATCCTGTGGGACTTGTCCTTCTCGCCAGCATAGCTCTATTAGCTGGTGGATCTGTAGAGTGAGTGTGTCTTGCCCACTGCTGATAACCTCTATTAGAATCGCATTCTTATCTGCAGCCTTGCCAGATGCAAGTTCATTTAGAGCACACTTAACTTCTGTTATGGTGGGAAGTGTGTCCAGGTGGTCAAGAGTTGGTAGAGCATCATCCGCTGGTTTGGTATCACTTGAGTAAAGCTCCAAATAGTGCTCTACCCATCTATTCATCTGCTGTTTCTTATCAGTGATAATTTCTCCAGTCAAGGTTTTCAGTGGTGCACTTCTTTTGATCATTGGACCACAGGCTTTTTTTATTCCTTCATACATGCTTCTGGTGTTTCCTTTATCACTTGCATTTTGAATGAACTCACATAACTTGATCCAAGTCATTTGCACACTGCTGGCTGCCTTTTGCACATCCTTCCTAGCTTGCTTCAGCTCACTGAGAGTGTTACGCGTTGTTCTTTCCTTGTTTCTTAAGAGAGCTATCTTCTTTTTATCATTCAAGGGCTGCAGCGTCTGACTGTTTGCCGCAAACCAGTCCTGCCTCTTATGATCCACAGTGCCGTAAACCCCTACCGCTGCTTTATAAAGAGTTTCCTGTACAATTGTCTGATATATCAGTGAAAGCGTCTTTAAGTTCTTGTTGGAACTCAAAGTACTCATCAGGATCGTGGGTGTTAATAATATTAATCTTGTGGCTAGATTTGTGTTTAGCTGTGTAGATTCTCTTTGGTTTCAGTCTAACCTTTGCAACAACCAAAGAATGATCGGATCACAGTCAGCACTGTGGTAACTTCGAGTTAACGATGTTTGGTTCAGATGTTGTCTCCGTGTGATGATGAAGTCCAGCTGATGCCAATGGCCGGATCTTGGATGTTTCCGTGTAACCTTATGCAGCTCTTTTGTTTTCAAAAAGGAGTTTGTAATAAATATGCCATTTCTGGTGCAATTCTCCCGCAGCCTTTGCCCATTTTCATTCATGCCACCGATGTTGTATTTTCCAAGGCACACTGGTCATGAACTCGAGTCCTTGCCCACACGAGCATTGAAATCACCGAGCATATAAATGTAGTCAGATTTTGGAACTGCCTTGATCACAAATTCTAACTCCTCATAGAACGAATCCTTCATCAATCAATCAATCATGTTCCCAGAATGGATCACTACTTCTAAAGAGTGCCAGGCGGAAAGTTATGACGACTAACTGTACTAACACACGAAGACAGTATGTAAAGTTATTCCTGCTAACGTGCCTGGAAGAATAATACGTATAGATGTAGTCCTTTCACTCGTCACACAATCTGATGATGCTAATTCTAAAATGACAGACACAGTTGTTAAAAGTACAAATATAACATAACGTTTAATCCTAAAGAACACTACGTGACCCCACTGGGAACTCACTGACACATAAGAGATACGCAGATCCCTGAAATTTCTACAAGATAATGTTCAGCTAGAGGATATAATCATAGACTCTTAGCCGATAGCAGACAAATTTGGTGATTGCTGTGCAATGGCAAACGGGTGGGTAGCCACTCATCTGGTAATCCTTAGCCTCCTGGATAGTAAGCTGTCAGTGCTGACTGGATCGTGGTATGGACTCCACTCTCTGCTGCATCAAGTGAGTGGTTCGTAGCTCAATCACCGGTCGTGACTACGGCTACAGATGATCAGGGTGCAGGCTATGTGAATGACAGTGAGAAGGAGTGAATAATCCTTCAAGACAGAATTGTAAATTCTTTTGGTCATGTCCTGCATGGCATGCTTGTCTCATAAATTTTCATAGCATGTATTATCTAAATTTACACATTTTGATTCCTTATCTGAAATCTACAACAGCACACTGATCTAATGGAAACAGCACACAAATGATATCCTATTCTCTCTGCTGACAGTTAGATCAAACATGTACAATCACAATGCTCTACTTCAAACACCACATTCCAAATATATATTCTAAGTCATGATTAATCATGGAAACATGAACCACAATTCACATAATGACTTAACAGTACATATAGGATGACTTCAATGGAATGGAACTCAGACGCCACAACTCCGACGTCACATATACATTAACAAACCATTAAATCGATGAAACACCACACATCATTTTCCAAGTATGGAAACACACAAACTACACTCCACACGATGAATTAACATCACATGATGAATTCCATAGAATGAAATGAAATCACACACAACAACTATAACTTCACGATGTACACGACTGAACCATTAAAATCAATGAAACCCCCCAAGTTCACTTAAGGAGTTATGAGTGGTACTACTAGCAAGTCTTCCTTATATTAATTACGACATAATTAATCCTCTAGAAGATTTCTTAGCTAGGTTTAAGATTATTTTCACTATATACAAGAACAATATTAGGGTTGGAGAATTCCCCCAAGGTTTGAACTTTGTTAAGTGGGCCATATTGGACCACATGGTAGTAATCTGACTATGGGCCAGATAAGAGATTAATAAAGAATAATTAATTGTAAGTATTCACTCTCTGAACTAATTCCTTCAACTAATAAGTATTTTATCTAGAGAAATACGCTAGTTCCGAAGTTAAGCACATAATTAATTTATCTTAACTCTAATCGTCTACTGACTAACTCAGGTGTCCTTCCGCAGGTGGATACCTAATTTCGAGAATCACGTAATGTAATTTATCCATGTTTCTAATGCCACATGTGACGAGCTTTGCGTTTACCCTTGTCGGCAAGCCACATGGCACAAACATGGTCCTAATTCTAATATTAGTTAACTAACACTAGTTTTAATTAATATTATATATTATCGATCGGCATGGCCTTTAGATTTTGCCGGCATTTTGACACACAGAAAAATATTTAACAAAATTATTATTAACTCACCCTGCAACTAGATTTTGACTGGCCTATCGGGAGTGGAGACTATCATTGGCTTTTCTATGTTTTAGAGGGTTTTTTCGGCTTAACAAGAGCCAGCAATAAAATATGTTTAAACACAGACAGGTGTTCAATTTTAGCCAATTGACGTGATAGTAGCTCCTTGCTCCCTCCAGGTTGCTATCAAAAATGGCAGAAGTTAGGGTGCTACCGGAAGTTAACTTCTCATCCAGGAGAGTTCCCTTCCTGTGGCCAAATTATTATTCACAGCCAAACCTGAATATAAAATTCAGCCTGACTTGATTTCTTGGCTTGTAAACGAACTCTACCCTACATCTACTTCTAACTATAAGAAGAATAGTATTTAACTCTCTCTATAGTTTTATGTATATAATTACACTAACCAAAGACGATTTTATCTAATATTTGAAAATATAGATAAAAATAAAAATTACTACAGGATACATAGAGGGGTTTACTGAGGGCTATCTCCATCTAGTAACAAAACGATCTGAGAGGTGGGCCAACCTGTCACACTCCTCATAGAACGAATCCTTCATCAATCAATCAATCATGTGCCGTGTCGAAAAGCGTGGGCGGTCATGACTCACCATTTCACTTGATCACCAGAGTCGAGGATCAGCTCAGTGTTCCTGTCTCGCCCATGCCATGTGGCGAAGCCATCCAGGTATTTTCCTCTCGGTCTTCCTCTTGGTCTGTTCCCTTCGATCTTGCCAGTTGTCACTAAGTTCTCCAATCCACTTCTTCTCACAACATGTCCAAAACATTTTGATTGTCTACGTCTAATTTCTCTAATCAATTTGCGATTGTCATTTGTCTCCTGTAGTACTTGGCCATTGGTTTTTCTGTCTGTCCATGGTATTCTTTGCATTTTCCTCAGAAACCACATTTCTGCAGCCATCAGATGTTTTTCAGCTTGACTGCTGATTGTCCAAGTTTCACATCCATACAAAAGAACAGGCTTTATGTATCCCATCAACACTCTTTGTCTCTTTTCGATTGACATCTTTCTATTGGTCAGAATGTTTTTCATCTTGCTAAAGGCTACTTTCGCCATGGCGATTCTTGTTCTAATCTCTTCAAGGCATCTCCCATGACTGTTCCGAGATAATTGTACCGATTCAATTGTTGAAGAATAGTCCCATTTACTTGTATATTACATTGTGGTATTTCGTTCTTCCTTCATATCATCAGGGAAAGTGAGTTTCGGTGCATAGACAGTGATAATGGTGACAAAACCACAAGGGGTTGCCAAGCGCAGGGATAATAGTCTTTCATTACATCCAGCTGGAATTTTAATCATTCCCAGTATCGAATTCTTCACTGCAAATCTCACACCATGTTGCCTTTTTTCTGCCTGCCCTCAACCCTTCCAACAAAAAGGTGTAATTGTTTTCCCTGCGTGACCCTTCCTCCGCGAGGCGAGTCTCCTGCAGGCCAGCAATATCAATGTTAAGACGATTGAGTTCGGCATCAATCACAGCCGTTTTTCTCACATCGTTAATATTCGTAAAGTCAGTGAAAAAATCCTGAACCCATGATTCTTACATTCCAGGTTCCAAGCCGTATCTTGAGGTTTCTATTTTTTTCTTTTTATTAGTACCTGGTTCATTGGTTTTACAGCCTGTGGTTAAGATTTTGTCCTAGCCCCAAGCACCCATTGAAGCAGGCAACCTGTGGCGGATCAGCACTCAATTGGCCGGGGGCTGCCCAGCTTGAGGCGTGTGGTATCTGATCAATGACACCTGTAGGTATTTCCCACCGTCAGAGGCAACCCGTGGCGACCCATGTCTACGCCAGTTGACAAGGACTTTATAACCCGTAACTGCTACCTCTTGCTTTGATTCCGTGACAGGTTAAGTCCAGGGATGGAGTTATACCTCTCCATAGCACAGAGCCTTGGCTAAAATATATAAACCATGTGTTGCCCATGCAACATGATCCCTGTCTCGGCCTGTCTAATTCACTCCAGAGGAAAGATAACAGCAATACACCTGGATCAAGACAAGCTGCAGAAGCTACCGGATCAGAAAAGAAATGCTCTATCTATCCGTCTATCGGAGCTTCGAACCTAGACCAACTGCCAACCAAGACTTAGGGCCTGGTCTGCCCTGCCCTGACATTTTGTCTTTAGGTTGCATTTACTCATACCAGGATAAGGCTTGTACCCTCCCAATTGCGCTCTTCCGCCCGAAGCCGTTGGCACAATGTTGGATGTCGGGTTTCTTCTTCTTCTTTGCGTTCATCCGGAGTGATTTTTTCAGATGTGATTGCGGTGTGTCTGGTTAGGCACCCTCGGGTCGAAACCCTCAGGCCAACACATCCGACTTTTAGCGTGCATTTTTGACCAGGTTAGCAATCCTGGGAGACTCTCACTTTTGTGGTACCGTCCACATCTCAGCTGGTCAAGTTGGAACAGTCGAAGACTACACGGTCATCCCTCAAGTGAAGGCAGGGACAGTCCATAGCATTTTCCGCCATCCTGGGTGGCTTCCATAATTGCAGAGCCGGCACATAACGCTCTGGTGCTGGGTTTACCGAAGGAATCGTCACGTCCTGCTCATGGCTGTTTTAATTCCTCACTTCAATATATTGGGCATTTTGCTCGCCCTGGGCCGTTCCTGCACAAACCAGTCAGCTCTGCGGTTGGTTTCCACTAAGCGAGTTTTCGGACATGTGCTTGTCCCTGTACCCATCAGAGCTGTTCCAGGCACGGCGGACATTCGGAAAACTACCTAGTCAGAGCTGTTCCGAACAAGAGCGGCATTCGGAAACTAGGTAGTCAGAGCTGTTCCTAGCACGAGAGACATTCGGACGAGACATTTCACTCGGACGTAATTGCGTAGTGTCAATTTTTAGTTTGCCACCCGTAGGACGACACTTCCGACTTCCGGCGGGCATTTTTTAATGAGGTTAACCTTCCTCTGATTTCGAGGCACGTTAGACTGTTGTGATGTCGCCCACATCTCAGCTGGTCAAGATAGAACGACCAACGACATCGCGGTCGGCCCTCAAGGGAAGGCAGGGGCAGACAATGGGCAGTCCCTCGCTATCCAAGGAGGCTTCCATAATTGCAGAGCCGGCACATATTGCTCCGAGACTGGGCTCACCCGAGGAGTTGCCACGTCCTGCTCATGGCTGCTTTAGTTCCTCTCTTCCATGTATTGGGCATCTCGCTTGCCACTGGTCGCTCAAGTGAGCTCCAGGGGCGGTCAGACTGCGGGCGACATCCACTCGGTAAGCTTTTGCTTTTGACTTTGGACCACGCAATAGGTTCGCTCGCCGTGCGTTCCATTTGCGTTATTGAGACGTTTCTCCACTTTTATCTACACTCTCTATGAGTTAGATACAGACAGTTTTCGTAACCATTTCCTTCGACTGGGGCATTTTACTGACTTTTTGTACTCGCTCACGAGGTAGGCTACATGTGCTGCCGGCTCAGCACCTTACCTTCGTGCAGCAGTCAGTGAGAAACGGCCAGGCCATCTCATCCGGGAATCCAACATATCCCTCAGCTGAGAGCCTTCAAACAAGTGTCAGAACTGGGCATGTAGCTTGCTCAGTATCCCGATTCCAATTTTTCGGTAGGTGGATATCGGCCCGACTCTCAGATCCGAGGGTCTGTGGCTTAGAGGCGTTCAGCCTAAACCCTCGACAGAGAGCCTTAGAGCATTGTCCGAAACAAGAACTGCCTTCATGCGCCTGATTTAAACTTTTGACTGCTATCCTCAGTCTCCTGCAGAGCAGCAGGTTGTGTCTCTCTTAGTCTGGTCCCTATCCCATACGCTGTCCGATATGTAGTTTTCACCCATCGGCAAGCACATAGGGTCAACGGGACACTCAAGCTCCCCCACCACGGCAAGGTGGAGACACATCGGGGGAGGGGTGTCGGGTTTGATAAGCGCCGCCCAATATTCGGCGCTAAACGAAAGCAGGTAGTACCGTCTGCTGTCATTACGGTTGCTTAGTCATATCTGACTAAGACCTGATATGTGCTACAATAATAGTACTGAGTTTATTAGCCAATGCACTCATATGCTACAATAATAGTATTAGGTATATTAGCTAATGCACTCATATACTGCGATAATGGTACTGTGTTTATTAGCTAATGCACTATTTAAACTACAGTAATGTAACGTGCGTGTTTTACGCCAAGGTGAGGCGGATGCGCGAGTTAAGAATCTAAACGAACAATCGAGGTTACAGGAGTCAGATAAGAGGTGTGCGGATGTGTGTTCAGAGAGGTGGTGTAAGGAATCCCAAAACAATGGTTGAGCCCCAAACACAATTGAGTTTTATATCACGGAGATGTCAGTCTGAGTCACCAGGAGGCAGAGCGGAATGTGGTGGAGAGAGAATAGACAAAGGAATACCTCAGAAATGTAATGTTGGGGTAAGATTGTAATTTGGTTCATGGGTGAAATAAATGTTTCATGGGGGGGGGGGGGGGGGGGGGGTTCCCTTAAGAGACTGAATATAGAGTGAAGGAAACGATGGGTCGAGGCAGTCAATCTGAGACTAAGTGAGGGAGACTTAGCCAGACATTGAGTTCTGGGACTAAGTTAGGAAAACTTAGCAGAAGAGTTGAATGTGTGGGCTGCGTTAAGGAAACTAGCCAGTTACTCGGTGTTTGGGCTAATGAGGGAAACTTAGTCATGCATTCAGTGGAATTCTGTGGCTAAGTGAGGAATGCAGGTGTTCCTCGATGGAGTATATTGCTGCAGGAGTACGCGTTTGTGCACATGCCCATACGGGGTGAAGACAACACTATGACAGACTTGTTATCCAAAAACCACTAAGGACAAGGAACACCACATACAATGAAACTCTAGCAATATATGAATTCTGGGTGGAGAAATGTGACACTGCTCATTGTCTAAACTTCGCAGCAAGACAGGAGTACGGGGGCTGTGTAGCACCTCAACATTGTTCATTTGTATTTATATGAACATTTTATTCGCTGTCACAAGGTGCTAGTGTATGTAATGTATGTTACTTGTAGGGACACAAGTGGGGTGGGTTTGTTTTTTTCTTGTATGGATGAGGAATGTGTTAAGTTACCTGCGATTACCTGCTCTATTATTTAATGGGTAGGAACATGGAATGTTAGGACATTAAATGAGCTAGGAAAGTTGACCAATGTTCTAAGTGAGATGGATAGCATGAAAATGAATATACTAGGCGTTAGTGAGATGAGATGGAAGGGATCGGGCAAAATTATAGCTGACAATCACACAATAATTTATTCTGGAGGGGAGACACATGAGAAAGGGGTAGGAATAATATTAGATGAAAAAACAGCCAAGTCAATTAATGGATACTGGTGTATTTCAGATAGAGTTATTATGGTAAAAATCAAAGGCAAACCAATAGACATAAATATTATACAAGTATATGCACCAACAGCAAGCAGTAGTGATGAAGAAATACAACACTTTTACGACGAAATAGAAATGGCGATGGCTCACATTGGATCACAAGAAATAAAGATAATACTTGGTGATTTTAATGCAAAAGTAGGAAAGGGAAAAATGGAGGATGTAGTGGGGAATTATGGTTTAGGTACAAGAAATGAAAGAGGGGAAAAGCTAATAGAATGGGCAAATATCAATGATATGATAATTGGAAACACATGGTTTAAACACCATAAAAGACGACTGTACACATGGATAAGCCCTGATAAGAATATACGCAACCAAATTGACTACATACTAATTAATAAAAGATTTAGAAATACTTTAATTAATGTAAAGACAATGCCTGGTGCTGACTGTAATAGTGATCATGTACCACTATGTGGACAAATAAAAGTAAGATTAAAAAGAGGGAAAAAAATGGTTAAGAACATGAGACTTCATAAAGAGGTTCTAAAAATAGATAAAGAAATGCAAGAACAATACAGAGTGACTGTGAAAAATAGGTACAATGCAATAACTAAAATACAGAGTATAGATGAACAATGGGAAATGTTAAGGGACTCCATTCATCAAACTAGCAAAGAAGTATTACCAGAGAGAGGCAAAATAGCTAAGAAAAAATGGATGAATGAAGATATCTTAAACCTGATGGACAAAAGAAAACAGTATAAAAATAACAAACAAGAATTCGCTAAGATAAATAAAGAAATAAAAGATAAATGTGGGAAGGCTAAAGAAAGTTGGTTAAACGAGCAATGCAAAAAAATTGAATTAAATTCCATTAAAGATACAAAAAATATGCACAGACAAATCAGTGAGCTTACAGGAAAAAAAATAAGAATAAATACAGGGTGTTTGAAATCAAAAACAGGAAAGATAATATTAGAGGAAGATGCTATAATGAAGAGGTGGAATGAGTATATAAGAGAATTATATGAAGGAGAAAGGGCAGAATTAACAGAAGATAGTAACTTAGAAGGTCCACCTATTCTGAAAGAAGAAGTCGCTGACGCTATGAAACGTATGAAGAAAGGAAAAACAGCTGGGCCAGATGAAATCACAATAGAAGAATTAGAAGTATTGGGAGAATTTGGAGTAGATATATTAACCAAAATGTTGAATGATATTTACAGCAGTGGATATTTACCCAGTGATATGCTGAAATCTGTATTTATAGCTATACCAAAAAGACCAGGAGCAATTGATTGTGAAGATTTTCGTACAATTAACCTTATAAACCATATCACTAAGCTTCTACTCAGAATCATAATGAGAAGAACCAAAAAGAAAATAAAAATGGAAATTAGTGAAGAACAGTATGGATTTGTGGAAGGAAAGGGCACAAACAATGCAATTTATACATTGCGGACACTAATAGAAAGGTCAATAGAGAAACAGAGGGACATATATTTGTGCTTCATAGATTATACTAAGGCATTTGATAAAGTGAAACATGATGAACTGATTAAAATGTTGGAAGATATCAACACTGATGGAAAAGATTTAAGAATAATAAAGAATATTTACTGGAACCAAGTAGCAGCAATTAAAATGGGAAATAAAGAGGGTAGTTACGAACAGATAAAGCTAGGAGTACGACAAGGGTGTGTCTTGTCACCAGATCTTTTCTCCCTGTATAGCGAAGTAATAATGAGAGAGATCAAAGAGATGCCAGGAATACTAGTTGGAGGTTATAATATAAATAATATACGCTATGCAGATGACACAGTATTGGTGGCGGATAATTCAACAGACCTACAACAATTATTAGACGTTGTAGTAACAGAGAGTGCAAGGAAAGGACTCAACTTGAATATCAAGAAAACAGTAACAATGGTAATATCAAAGAAAATGGTGACACCAAAATGTGACATAGAAATAGAAGGGAAAATCCTTAACCAAGTTGATAATTTTAGATACCTAGGGGCATTTATAACATCAGATGGAAGATGTACAACAGAGATTAGGAGCAGAATAGGGCAGGCAAAAGCCGCATTTCATAAAATGAAGAGTATCTTATGCAATAAGTCACTGTCACTGAATGTAAGAAAGAGAGTGCTGAAATGCTATGTAGAACCAGTTTTGCTGTATGGCAGTGAATCTTGGAATGTAAATGAACAAATTAAGAAGAAATTAGAAGCAACAGAGATGTGGTTCCTGAGACGAATGTTGCGAATTCCTTGGACTGCCAGAGTAACTAACGACGACTGCCTGAAACAGGCTAATGAAACTAGAACATTATATACAACAATAAGACAGAGACAAACAGCTTTCCTCGGTCATGTGATGAGAAGAGAGGCATTGGAGAACATTGTAACAACTGGAAAGATCGAGGGGAAGAGAGGCAGAGGTAGACCAAGAGAAGTGATGCTGGATGGATTGAGACGGTGGCATGGAGGAATATCAGCAGCAGAGTTGATCCAGAAAACCAAAGACCGAGATCTATGGAGAGCCATGAACGCCTACGCCAGCCGGCACGGCACTTGATGATGATGAGTTGAAATGGGCAAGAGTATGGGAGGGGGGGGGTATACTCACTATTACTCACGCATTGTTACTTTGCTCGTTCACAAATTTAGAGAAGCATTACTCTCCCATCATTTGAAAACTATGTTTTCTTTTGAGGATGGGGTAATGTAACGTGCAGGGTTTTACGCCAAGGTGGGGCGGATGCACGAGTTAAGAATCTAATAGAACAATCGAGGTTATATGGGTCAGATAAGAGGTATGCTGATGTAGGGTTAGAGAGGTGGAGTAAGGAATCCCAAGACAATGGTTGAGCCCCAAACACAATGGATTTTATATCATAGAGATGTCAGTCTGAGTCACCAGGGGGCAGAGAGGAACGTGCTGGAGAGAGAACAGACAAAGGAATACCTCAGAAATGTAATGTTGGGGGACATTATAATTGGTTTCAAGGGCGAAATAGTTGTTCACATGGGGTCCCTAACAGACTGAATATAGCGTGAAGGAAACGATGGGTCGAGGCATTGAGTCTGGGGCTAAGTGAGCTTAGCCAGGCAGTTGATTTATAGGGCTAAGTGGGGAAAACTTAGCCAGGAGAAGTGGTTATTGTTAGTCGAACTGAGAGTTCGACAGTCATAGTTCCTTTTTCGCGGTGTTATAAAAAACAGTGTAAGGCAGTGTTGTACTCCACAGGAGTGTAAGGGATATCTGTATCTCATTGTTGAATTTTTCTGAAGAGTGCTGTATCATCGAGTTTGTTTCGAATGAAAATTGTGTGTGCAACCCAGTGTTATCAAGTGACTTCTAGCTGTTGATCAAAGTAATGAACTGTGTTGTGATACCTGTGGCTGATCCATCCTGCACTACTCAGTGATATCAGAAGATTATAGGGACCTTAGACAACAGCCAATATCTGCCTGTTGCAGGAGATTGTGACAAATAATATTGCTGGGTTTATTAACTAATGCACTCATATACTCCAATAATAGTACTGTGTGTATTAGCTAATGCACTCATATACTCCAATAATAGTACTGTGTTTATTATTTATGCACTCATATACTACAATAATAGTACTGGGTTTATTAGCTAATGCATTCATATACTACAATAAGGTACTAGGTTTATTAGATATGCACTCATATACTACATTAATAGTACTGGGTTTATTAGCTAATGCACTCATATACTACAATAATAGTACTGGGTTTATTAGCTAATGCACTCATATACTACAATAATAGTACTGGGTTTATTAGCTAATGCACTCATATACTACAATAATAGTACTGGGTTTATTAGCTATGCACTCATATACTACAATAAGGTACTGACTGGGTTTATTAGCTAATGCACTCATATACTACAATAATAGTACTGGGTTTATTAGTTATGCACTCATATACAACAATAATAGTGCTGGGTTTATTAGCTAATGCACTCATATACTACAATAATAGTACTGGGTTTATTAGCTATGCACTCATATACTACAATAAGGTACTGGGTTTATTAGCTAATGCACTCATATACTACAATAATAGTACTGTGTTTATTAGTTATGCACTCATATACTACAATAATAGTACTGGGTTTATTAGCTAATGCACTCATATACTACAATAATAGTACTGGGTTTATTAACTAATGCACTCATATACTACAATAATAGTACTGGGTTTATTAGCTAATGCACTCATATACTACAATAATAGTACTGGGTTTATTAGCTAATGCATTCATATACTACAATAATAGTACTGAGTTTATTAGCTATGTACTCATATACTACAATAATAGTACTGGGTTTATTAGTTATGCACTCATATACTACAATAATAGTACTGGGTTTATTAGCTATGTACTCATATACTACAATAATAGTACTGGGTTTATTAGCTATGTACTCATATACTACAATAATAGTACTGGGTTTATTAGCTATGCACTCATATACTACAATAATAGTACTGAGTTTATTAGCTATGTACTCATATACTACAATAATAGTACTGGGTTTGATCCTAAGTTCCGCCTGGTTGTATTTTCTGATAACTTCCTTTCACCTAGGAACATCTCCAGGAATGGCAACTGGAATGTTAAAACTATGCTTGAAGTAGTAGATACTTCACAGATGGTAGAAGAAATATTACAAGACTGGCATTTTTGGATTATGCTAAACGATTCTAAGCACACGTGAAGCAGTGCAGTACCAAGATCATACAGTGGAACAATTCCCCACAGCGAAGAAGTGCAGTAATGTTATATAAAGAGGCAAGAAAGCATTGATAGAGTAGGAAGCAATGAGTTCTAGAATAATAGCAGCAACCTTTGAAATCACAAAAATGTAAACAAACAAGAATGTGATCTAGTGTTAGGCACCACCAAATGATGAGGAGAAATCAGTTATTGGGAAATTTTACATGAAGATTCAAAGCCTAATACACTGCCCCCCCCCCCCCCACCCCACCACACACACACACACACACACACACACACACACACACACACACACACTAAACAGTTGTAATATAAACTAGACGCACTTGATGAGAGGTCACAAAAATTAGGTCTAAAATTGTATAGGGGAAGACAAAAATAATGAGATTAAACAAAGTAAATGACAACCCGATCTCCACACTTTAAGAGGCAGAATCATACACCTATTTTGGTAGCAATATGTCCTAACTTATGCGTAGGGTGGGATAAAGATATTAAAAGAAGAATATAAATAACTAGAGGAGCTTTAATGGCAATAGGAAATGTGTGAAAGTCAAAGAAATTAAAATTTGTACCAAACATAGAATGTTTAACTTCAATGTTAGATTGATACTACTCTGTGGATCAGATACATGAAGAATGACTACAAGAATTACTAATAAACTAGCAACAACCTTTGAAATCACAAAAATGTAAACAAACAAGAACGTGATCTAGTGTTAGTATGAGTGCATAACTAATAAACTAGACTATCAATTGGTGCCTGTGCAGAATACTGGGACTAAAATTGTATGACAGAATCACTACTGTAGAACTCATGGAGGGAACTAAACAGACTCAGTGAATCAATAGGTGAAGAAACGACGATAACGTTGGATAGGACAAACATTGAGAAAATCTGTGGATAATAAAACTGGACACTCCCATGTACGGAACCCACAAGGGTGGGAAATAGTGGGAGACATAAAAACAAGCGTAGAATAGACTCAACGGAGATGAGTAATATAGGGAGAACATGGAGAGGACTGTAGGTGACGGCAAAAGATAGGATGGCTTGGGATGAATTGGTTGAGGGTCCATGTCCAAATGGGGGATAAAGGGCAAAGATAAAAGCTATGCGGACTTCTACTTTTGAACGTTATTTAAGCATACGTGCCAGGATTTTCTCGTACTCTCCAGCTGAAGAGTTTAAATATAGGAATGGACCTCTTTGTGATAAATGAGCAAAAATTTATCTTTGTGATAACTACCCATGTTCGAAACGTATATATGATAATTTCCCGTGTGTAAAATCTGTAATTATGATAACTTTCCTTGAGAAAAACTAATCTTTGTGATAACTTTCTATGTGTAAAACCTGTCTTTGTGATACCTTTCCATGTACAGAATTTTTAATTATGATAACTTTCCATGAGCAAAAATGTCAACAGAGAGAACAAATTGGGGATCACATTTGACAGGAGCCTATCCTTCAAGGACCATGTGGAGAAGGTTGTGACAAGATCTCAAAAGGGACTCAGTGCACTTAAAACTATGGCTGCAATGGACACAGAGCAGAGAATGCTTTTCACACTAGACCAGCACTTGATCCTCTCGGTAATTGATTATGGATTAGGTCTGCTCACTGTCTCAGAGGGTCAGCTGGTGAAGTTAGAGCGCATACAGAACGAAGCTATGCGGGTCATTCTGGGATGCACTAGAGACACCCCAGTAGTGTGTATGCGTTACATCCTTGGTCTGCCGAGTGTTGCTGGTAGGCTCAAGGTGATGCAGGCGAAGGCATACCTCAGAGTAGCTGCAGACACAGACAACCCACTGCATGAGGCGCTGGACGCAGTTAAGGGTCAGCGACTGATAAGAGAGAAATCATGGATGGCTCAGGCAGAGGATACGATCAGACAGGTGTGCCCCTTGGAGAACATTAGGCGTGGAGAGGAGTGGGTCAGAGTGCCAGCGGAGCAGTCAGAATTGTGCAGAGTTATAATCACATTAAGCCGGGAGTGCAGGGAGTGGCCAGCAGGGGCCACGGAAGTGGAAATCCAGCAACTAATTCAGGACAATGCTCACTCGGGTGATGTGATTATCTACACAGATGGTTCGGTGTCAAGAGGTGAGAAAAGTGGCTGGGGGTTCATAGCCAAAGCCAATGGTCGACGTTTGGGGCAGGAGAGCCTGGCATATGATACCACAACATCCAGCTTAAGAATGGAGGTGGAGGCGGTCACTGCGGCTCTCCGCTGGATGGAGAATACGACAAACACACACACACACACACACACACACACACACATCGTGATTGTAACTGACTCAGAAAGCATGCTGACGAGGGTGAGGACGCGCAGGCTTCGTGCGGAGTGGCTTGCTTCGCTACGGAGGTCACGGGTGACAAGCATCGCCTGGATCTTTTCTCCGGGGCATGCCGGTGTGCTGGGAAATGAACAGGTGGACAGATTGGCTGGCTCTGCAGAACTTGGTGGATTATTGATACATGACAAGGCAGACGTGGTTGAGGCCTTGTGGGAGCACGTGCACACCTCGGAGAAGCAAATGGATTACCATGGTCTGGCAAGAATGAGACAGCGAGGAGTGACGAGGGGATCTGGCCGACGCTCAACGCTCAGAGGAAAGGCGAGACGGACATATAATCAGATTGCTACTGGTACTATTAGTGTTGGAACTCTTCGCTGGCTGCTGAGGATGGGGACGGAGCGCTTATGGGAATGCCCCGAATGCTGTGATGTCGATTCCTAAATCAATCAATCAATCAATCCATGAGCAAAAACTAATCTTTGTGATAACTTCCCATGTGTAAAATCTGTAATTGTGATAACTTTCTATGAACAAAACTTATCTTTGTGATAACTTTCCATGTGTAAAACCTGTATTTGTGAAACCTCCCTATGTGTAAAATGTATTTTTGTGATAACTCCCCATAAGCACTCATTCTTCCTCAGCAGATATCTGATTGTTTCGGCGCCAACTACTGCGCCGTGGTCTGGTAATGACAACACGGCGGACATATTGTCACTGGTCATGAATACTGCCCTTCTGGGATGTATGCTTGAAAATATCGCCCACGCCAACACACGCCTCTCCTGTTTTAATGTGTTAAATATAAGTATCATCAGCATGTGCTATGTCGGTGGGGCGAGGGTGATCACTGTTCACCATGTCGGTGGGGCGAGGGTGATCACTGTTCACCATGTCACACTTTCGCCGGAGATTCGAAGGAGGCTATGTTCTTGTCCGGATTTTGTCATTTGACTTAGTCTTTTTTTTTTTAAATTCGCATATCCTTTACAGGACATCGCTGTCAACAGCAGCATCTTTCAGCTGTCTGTTGATTTCTTGGCAAGATTACGCTCAGTAGTTTGCCATTGCTTTCTGAGCGGCCGGCTCAGTTATTCCGCAAGTCACCAGCAGGGGTAGAACCGCTCCCAGTTTTCGCCCGCTACGAGACCCTGCGTGATAAACGGGATTACGGAGAAAGTGCTGTAACTCCTCGGCCAGAGAGACCGGCTGACTTAGTCATGCAGGTATTTATTTTTTGTCTTCGGTTTGATATTTTTCCATCAAATTTGCCAGTTGTCACTAAAATTTCAAATGCATTTCTCGTCAGAATATGTAGACATCTAATTTCATTAACCACTATGCTAATTTTATCTGCTGTTTGAAAGACTGCACTTTATTTTTTCTACATCATAAATATCATTTGAATGCCAGGGAAAGTCCTAGTCTAGGTTTCATTCATACTGAACTTGATGAATCTTCTGGGTTTTGAGAACGTGCCCCGTCAATCTTCCGGCTTAGTATATTTGCCAATACGGCATTTACAAGGGGTAGTTTAAAACTGTTGGCGTCTTCTGGTACATTCCATCCAGGACCGCTGGTATTTCCTTCCCTCAGTCTTCCTCATGTTCCTGTCCACTGAGCATATAATATACAGTTGATCCATTTTCTTTTTGGTATGCCAAATTTTTTTGTTAACTGAAGCGTAGACCATACACACTATTTATTGTAGTGATGGACTGAATTTTGCGTGTGGGTTAGCTTTCCCTATTAACTGCGTCCCTCCCCATCAGGCGAACCCACTCCGACTTCAGAGGTACTTGTAATTAACGTCCCTAAGTCAAGGACGACAGGTCAACATTTTAGTCCAGCTGTCCGGTGTAGGGGTTGAACCGCTTACCTCGGAATCAGCACACCGGATGTTTAAGAACACACGTTCTTATCCATTAGGCCATGCGGACCTGCTGCCAAAATCTTAATTTGGCACTGTCTTTTTCTTGGCTTAGAAAAACAAACTATACTAAACAAATTGTTATTTGCTCTGTAATTGTTCCCTATCGAAACATTTTCTTCTTACAAAGGTGAGTTGTTGTTTTTTTTTGTTTTTTTTTTAATGTGGAGATATGTAGAGATTAAAAACAGCATTCCAGAAGATAATTAATATCCTCTGTGATTTATCTTTGTCACTCCACGCAATGAAAATTACTATTAAAAGATATATTGAGCCAATAATGTTGTATGAAAGCGAATCATGGACAATTAGCAGGCAAGTAAGGAGATGCTGGGGAGATGTGGTTTTATAGACGACTGATTAGAACACAGTAGATGGACAGAAAGAATAATGAATATGTTTTGAAAACAAAATTTGCTCACAAAGAGAACTGGTGTTCTCATTTCAGAAGATGACAGTCCATGTTATTTGGGCATGTTATAAGAAGAGAAAATATGTCGTCACAATGGAAACGTTGGAGGGGAGGGGAGGCAGGGGTAGACCCAGAAAGAACATGTTGGACAGTTTAACATCACTGCATTGAGGAACATCAGAGAAACTATTGGCCTGCACGAGATATTAGGCTGTGGACAGATACGACCACCATTGTCACACGAAATTGACTATAAGAAGAGGATATTACTAATCAAGTAATAGTGAGTTGCTCCTGTTCAATGCGGTAAAATCAAAATGTGTCAAGATGTCGATACAGAATTCTGAAAGTTCTGAACGTGAAAAAAATACGCATTTATAAATCAATGATTTTTCTAAATGTAAAAAGATACAGGATTTCATTTCAAGGAAACAGGGCAGTTGTGTTAACATCACGTCGGTAACTTTCCTTATTTCAATGGTGGGCTGAATACGATGTTTAAATTCACATGAACATGCTAGCAAAACCGGAAGCGATGTTTGTAAATTTCCCATTGTCCGTAGGATGAGGAAATGGTTTGCTCGAATGTTAGTCGTTCCTGGAAATATGATCGGTGTTTTCAGTTCCTTGGGTCAGCAGGCGCATTCACGAATGTTCGTGAAATTAAAAACAGAAAAGAGAAACTGTTTTCAAGCATCCTTGTTGTAACAGTAAAGTAAAGTAAAGTACCCTTTTCCACTGAATGTGATGTATCGGGTATATGGTGCTAGTCTCATGTTTTGTGGACAAATCGACATTCGATGCGTGATACGGACAATATCTCACGGCCGTCTCTACTTCCTAGACAATGTCCTGGTACCCATTTTCTGCTAGGTCGGTCTGAAAACCCACATCAATTTTGTTAAATTCCCGCGGTTCTATCTCTTATTGGACTAATAATATAATGGTAAATAATTGACATTTTCCGTTGTAACTTCAAACGACATTTGTCTTATTTCAAGTTGGGTCCGTGGACTGGGGGGGGGGGGGGGGGGGGGGGGGGGGGGGGGGGGGGGGGGGGGGGGGGGGGAGAGAGAGAGAGAGAGAGAGAGAGAGAGAGAGAGAGAGAGAGAGAACAAACAAATGTAATATTCAAATAAACAACAGTTGTTTCTGTGAAATAAATGTTATTTTTCAACAATTAATCAAACATTACAAGAGAAAAGTTGCGGTGGGGAAGAGAGTGTGTCAACATAATAAAGGAAAATAAAACACAGTATGCAACAACTCGTCATTTATTTCAATTGAGAGTTTGTTTTACCGTAAAAATCACATGGGGATCTTTTAAAAAAAACACCAACTTCGTACCTGCCTTATTCGAGCCAGATGTTTATATAACAATAGCGACATTGCTTACACATCACATTTACATTATAATCATATTTTGAATAATTTACATACAAACAATAGGTTGCACAATTAATGATCTCACTCACGTCAGATTTACTTAAGTCTTCATTATTCAAATTGACAACGAGAAAACATAGTTATGTAACATTTTATAACAATCATGAAAAATGTATGTTGTTTAGCTAATATTCCTAAAATCCGCCGCTAACCATGATGCAATAGCGGGAAGGCCTCGGGGTGGGGAAATAACGATATCGGATATGCGACTCTGCGTCACAATAACATAGTCCTTGGAAGAATAACCGTCATCGCCAAACTGGTTTTAGGGAAAATCCGTAACATAAATATAATAACACAAAAATAGATTTTATTTCGTTTTATTTCGCGTAGAAAATGTAACGGGCATGTATATATAAGTAGGCCGACGTCGCTTGGTCTAACAGTTAAATCTGCTAACTGTTACTATAATATTTCAAGTGACTGTGCAACTGTTTCTCTCACTACAATTAGTGTTAATTTAAAGGTAAGCATACTGTTTGCACATTGAGGAGGAAAAAGATGTTTACAATATTTTTTTTTTTGGGGGGGGGGGGGGGGGGGGGGGGGACCCTCATTTTCATGTCAACAATGAGATATAACCCAGATCCCTTTTTTCTTGACCGAACGCAACTTAGGGGATGATATGGTCAGTATAATTAAATAGAACCTATGGCACAAAGCCTGCATAGAAACTAAGGTAATATTTTTTGAAAACATGCATATACACGGATGTGAGCCACGGACCATTTTATAATCACTACAGAAGAAATGAACAAATGAATCCATATTTCAAGAGCTGAATATCGAAGAAGGTTGGCTATTAAAGACGATAAAACAAAGAAAACTGAAATATTTTGGTCACTTGAAACGTCATGAAAGTTTGGAGAGAACAATAACGGAGGGATATATGCCTGGAGGCCAAAGAGAAGATGGGTGCAGGATGTGGCGGATGATCTCCAGATGGGTGTATTGGAAGCGGGACATCTTGCTTATGATCGAGAAGTTTTCCGGAAGGTTGTTATGGGAGCGAGGTTATGCAAAGGACATGCTACTGAATGAATGAATGAATGAATGAATGAATGAATGAATGAATGAATGAATGAACAGAAGAATATTGGGGCGTTTAAGTGTAAATGTTGCTGAGATGTTTTTATAATATCCTAAATCACGAAGGAGTTAATTACAGACATTCCATCAGATTTGAGCATTAAAAACAACCTGATCATAAACAGCCTCATGTCCCAGAAACGGACAAGTTTTTGCCTTATTAAACTTCAACATTGTTTTAAAAGTACCGCTATGAGAGATAAGGATCCATGAAGAAGAGGCAGCTTTCGACGAGCACGAAGTCGGACACACGATATTGCAGTCACTTGGTCATGAAAATGCATGCGGCGTGAGAGCTGGCAAGGGATTGAGAAACTTTTCGGTCGGTTGTGCTGAGAGCCATGTTCTGCAAAGGACCTGCTTCCTGATGATGGTCGGTAATTTGCCTGTAGCATTTCTGGTGCACAATATATGTGCAGAGGTCGATCCCAGAGCCAGGTGATCCCGAACAAGTGCCCCAGCCCAGGAAAATTTACACCCAGGCCCAAAATACAACAGGCGAGTATATTAGCCACTCATCTACCTTGGAATTTCAGAAACATGCTATTATAAGTAATTGTCAGATGGTAAAGATATAACCCATTGGGTCGTGCTGGGGGTCACAGTAAGGTAGTTGCTAGACGGGTCGTGCTGGGGATCACAGTAAGGTAGTTGGTAGACGGGTTGTGCTGGGGGTCACAGTAAGGTAGTTGGTAGACGGATCGTGCTGTGGGTCACAGTAAGGTAGTTGGTAGACGGGTCGTGCTGGGGGTCACAGTAAGGTAGTTGCTAGACGGGTCGTGCTGGGGGGTCACAGTAAGGTAGTTGCTAGACGGATCGTGCTGGGGGTCACAGTAAGGTAGTTGCTAGACGGGTCGTGCTGTGGGGTCACAGTAAGGTAGTTGCTAGACGGGTCGTGCTGGGGATCACAGTAAGGTAGTTGGTAGACGGATCGTGCTGGGGATCACAGTAAGGTAGTTGCTAGACGGGTCGTGCTGGGGATCACAGTAAGGTAGTTGGTAGACGGATCGTGCTTTGGGTCACAGTAAGGTAGTTGCTAGACGGATCGTGCTGGGGTCACAGTAAGGTAGTTGCTAGACGGATCGTGCTGGGAGCGACAGGAACGTAGTGGCTAGACGGGTCGTTCTAGGGGTCACAGTAAGGTAGTGGCTAGACGGGTCGTGCTCGGGGTCACAGTAAGGTAGTTAGTTGCTACACGGGTCGTGCTGGGGGGTCACAGTGACGTAGTGGCTAGACGGGTCGTGATGGGATGACACAGTGACGCAGTGACTAGACGGGTCGTGCTGGGGGGACACAGTGACGTAGTGGCTAATCGGGTCGTGCTGGGAGGACACAGTGACGTAGTGGCTAGACGAGTCGTGCTGGGATGACACAGTGACGCAGTGGCTAGACGAGTCGTGCTGGGAGGACACAGTGACGTAGTGGCTAGACGAGTCGTGCTGGGATGACACAGTGACGTAGTGGCTAGACGAGTCGTGCTGGGATGACACAGTGACGTAGTGGCTAGAAGGGTCGTGCTGGGGTCACAGTAACGTGCTGGGATGACACAGTGACGTAGTGGCTAGACGAGTCGTACTGGGGGGTCACATTGACGTAGTTTTAGACGGGTCGTGCTGGGGGTCACAGTAACGTAGTGGCTAGACGGGTCGTGCTGGGGGTCACAGTAACGTAGTGGCTAGACGGGTCTTGCTGGGGGGGGGGGGGTCACAGTAACGTGCTGGGATGACACAGTGACGTAGTGGCTAGACGAGTCGTGCTGGGATGACACAGTGACGTAGTGGCTAGACGAGTCGTACTGGGGGGTCACAGTGACGTAGTTTAGACGGGTCGTGCTGGGGGGTCACAGTAACGTAGTGGCTAGACGGGTCGTGCTGGGGGGTCACAGTAACGTGCTGGGATGACACAGTGACGTAGTGGCTAGACGAGTCGTGCTGGGATGACACAGTGACGTAGTGGCTAGACGAGTCGTACTGGGGGGTCACAGTGACGTAGTTTAGACGGGTCGTGCTGGGGGGTCACAGTAACGTAGTGGCTAGACGGGTCAAGCTGGGAGGACACAGTGACGTATGGCTAGACGGGTCGTGCTGGGGGTCACAGTAAGGTAGTTGCTAGGCGGATCGTGCGGGGGGCCACAGTAACGTAGTGGCTAGACGGGTCGTGCTGGGGGGTCACAGTAACGTAGTGGCTAGACGGGTCGTGCTGGGGGGTCACAGTAACGTAGTGGCTAGACGGGTCGTGCTGGGGGGGGGGGGGGGGGGGGTTTACAATGACGTAGTGGCTAGACGGGTCGTGCTGGGGTCACAGTAACGTGCTGGGGTCACAGTAACGTGCTGCGGTCACAGTAACGTGCTGGGGACACAGTAACGTAGTGGCTAGACGGGTCGTGCTGGGAACCACAGTAACACACGATAACACAGTAACGCTAATGATATTACACGCTACTCATACCCAGCACTATTGATACTCAATGATTCTGAACTGGAGAAAAGACTAATGTTTCGCCGATTTTCATATATCCCGAATTGAAGACAGATAAACGCGAAGACAGATCTTGTTTGATACATTCGTCAAACAGAGTTTTGAATAAGAAGATAGATATAAGCAACATTTGACAGTAACGAATTATTATGATGCATTTATATGTTTTATTTTCAGGACCATTGCCAGACAAAAACAATGTGTCCCAAAAGAGACATTTCTGTTTGCAAGAGGCGAGACTCTTTATCTCAGGCTAGATCTCAACACCAAAACATGGCCCCTGCACTGCGATCTATATGTCTAGAAGATAAACATGATTCTGGATTGAACTCTATAAATCTTCCAAGCATAGATGTCTCTGACATGTACAGTCTGGGCTCTACTGAATATGCTTTCTCGCGTATGAAGATCGACAGTGAACTCCAAGATTCAGACAAGTACACAAGTCAATGCGACTCGGGCGTGTATGCAAGTGAAAATGCAATTAGTGGCTGCATGTCTCTCAATGATGTTAGCATTAATACTGTCTGTGACATTACACATTTTGATGAAGACATTCTTCCAAGAATAAATTCAAACTGTGACGAAACTTTATGTGACTCGAAAAGAGGTGACGACACACTCACAAACATCCTTGATAGATTGTTTGAAGGGGACAAAGATGGAGATAATAGTCTCCATCTAGGCATCATTAACGGTTATAGGGCTTATTCATGTTTGCTCATAAGCCTCGCTCCAGAGTACGATTGCTTGAATTTATGTAACAACCTCAGACAGACACCTCTGCACCTGGCAGTACTCACACGCCAGTCAGACATAGTGCGAAGACTTGTGTGTGCAGGGGCGGCAGTCTTAGCTCAAGACCAACAAGGAAACACGCCGCTTCACATTGCATGTGCTCTAGGCGATGTACAAACAGTTAAACACCTCCTAACACCAGTAGTATATGAAGAGACTCTTGAAAACAAATACAGCATTCCGTATCAGCGAATGCCCCAAGATTTGAAAATAAGAAACTACGAGGGACAAACATGCCTACACATTGCTGCAAGCTGCAGAAACTTCAAGGTTGTTCAAATGTTACTGGACACAGGGGCAGACATCAATGTGGGTGACGGCAGAAGTGGCCGTACTGTCCTACACAACGCCGCCGACACTGGTGACACAGAAATGGTTGAAATACTATTGTCTTCTAAGGGTATCAAGGTCAACACAAAGGACTACGCGGGGTTAACACCAGCTCAACTTGCTTATGGTCGAAGTCACATAGAAATAGTGAAGATGATCTGCTCTATTTTAGGTCAGGACGACGCAGCACACTTTTGTGAGGATGCCGATGCATAGCTCTAGTTCAGAACACTCCGATACGACGCACCGAACAATAAATACTCTATACATGTGTGTCAAACATGAGGAAACCGAAAGTTACCACTCAAGAAAACAGTGATGTCTATAGTTGGGGACTAGATTATGCATTCACTGTGGAGCATGTAAATATAGCGATGTTTTCAACAGGTTACCACGTACCACGTTGCATTTGTTTAATTGTGACTGTATATGCCATCCTTGTTTAATCAGACAGCCAGCAGGCTTTCATAAACAAGACGGCAGCAATGTAAATATATATGAGAAACGGGTTCTGGCAGTTTAATGAAATGACTAGTCCAGCAAAGCAAATTAAACATCCAGGTCATTGCCGTCTTCACACCTACAGTGAGTTTTGGTGTTCAGTCTCTTTGCCTTGATGATACAATCTCACATCTTCAACGTCCATCACTTGATGCTATCTCACCCCCTACCCCTACTTGATTGTCTTCGTCTGTACATCACTTGATATTATCCTCCCATTAACTGAAATATTTTTTCTGTCTCGTCTGTCCTCCACTTGGTGTTGTCCTCCCAGTGACTGATGTCTTGTCTATCCTCCACTTGATGCTGTCCTCCCAGTGACTGATGTCTTGTCTGTCCTCCACTTGGTGTTGTCCTCCCAGTGACTGATATCTTGTCTGTCCTCCACTTGGTGTTGTCCTCCCAGTGACTGATGTCTTGTCTATCCTCCACTTGATGCTGTCCTCCCAGTGACTGATGTCTTGTCTGTCCTCCACTTGGTGTTGTCCTCCCAGTGACTGATATCTTGTCTGTCCTCCACTTGATGGTGTCCTCCCAGTGGCTGATATCTTGTCTGTCCTCCACTTGATGTTGTCCTCCCATTGACTGATGTCTTGTCTGTCCTCCACTTGATGGTGTCCTCCCAGTGACTGATATCTTGTATGTCCTCCACTTGATGCTGTCCTCCCAGTGACTGATGTCTTGTCTGTCCTCCACTTGATGGTGTCCTCCCAGTGACTGATATCTTGTCTGTCCTCCACTTGATGCTGTCCTCCCAGTGACTGATGTCTTGTCTGTCCTCCACTTGATGCTGTCCTCCCAGTGACTGATATCTTGTCTGTCCTCCACTTGATGCTGTCCTCCCAGTGACTGATGTCTTGTCTGTCCTCCACTTGATGCTGTCCTCCCAGTGACTGATGTCTTGTCTGTCCTCCACTTGGTGTTGTCCTACCAGTGACTGATATATTGTCTGTCCTCCACTTGATGCTGTCCTCCCAGTGACTGTCTTGTCTGTCCTCCACTTGGTGTTGTCCTACCAGTGACTGATGTCTTGTCTGTTCTCCACTTGATGCTGTCCTCCCAGTGACTGATATCTTGTCTGTCCTCCACTTGATGCTGTCCTCCCAGTGACTGATGTCTTGTCTGTCCTCCACTTGGTGTTGTCCTACCAGTGACTGATATCTTGTCTGTCCTCCACTTGATTTTGTCCTCCCAGTGACTGATATATTGTCTGTCCTCGACTTGATGCTGTCCTCGCATTGACTGATATCTTGTCTGTCCTCCCATTGACTGATATCTTGCCAGTCTTCCACTTAATGATATCCACGCATTGACTGATATCTTGTCTGTCCTCCCATTGACTGATATCTTGTCTGTCTTCCACTTAATAATATCCTCCTATTGACTGATATCTTGTCAGTCTTCCACTTAATGATATCCTCGCATTGACTGATATCTTGTATGTCATCCACTTGATGCTGTCCTCCCATTGACTGATATCTTGTCTGTCTTCCACTTAATGATATCTTCCTATTGACTGATATCTTGTCAGCCCTCCACTTGATGCTGTCCTTCCATTGACTAGTATCTTGTCTGTCTTCCACTTAATGATATCCTCCCATTGACTGATATCTTGTCTGTCTTCCACTTAATGATATCTTCCTATTGACTGATATCTTTTCAGTCTTCCACTTGATGCTGTCCTTCCATTGACTAGTATCTTGTCTGTCCTCCACTTGATGCTGTCCTCCCAGTGACTGATATCTTGTCTATCCTCCCATTGACTGATATCTTGTCTGTCCTCCCATTGACTGATGTCTTGTCTGTCCTCCACTTGATGCTGTCCTCCCACTGACTGATATATTGTCTGTCCCCGACTTGATGTCCTCCCACTGACTGCTATCTTGTCTGTCCTCCACTTGATATTGTCCTACCAGTGACTGATATATTGTCTGTCTTCCACTTGATATCATCATCCCAGTGACTGATATCTTGTCTGTCCTCCCATTGACTGATATCTTGTCTGTCTTCCACTTAATTGTATCTTCCTATTGACTGATATCTTGTCAGCCCTCCTCTTGATGCTGTCCTTCCATAGACTAGTATCTTGTCTGTCCTCCACTTGATGGTGTCTTCCCAGTGACTGATATATTGTCTGTCCTCCACTTGATGTTGTCCTTCCATTGACTAGTATCTTGTCTGTCCTCCACTTGATGCTGTCCTCCCAGTGACTGATATCTTGTCTGTCCTCCACTTGATGCTGTCCTCCCAGTGACTGATATATTGTCTGTCCTCCACTTGATGATGTCCTCCCAGTGACTGATATCTTGTCTGTCCCCCACTTGATGCTGTCCTCCCAGTGACTGATATCTTGTCTGTCCTCCACTTGATGCTGTCCTCCCAGTGACTGATATAGTCTGTCCTCCACTTGATGCTGTCCTCCCAGTGACTGATATCTTGTCTGTCCTCCACTTGATGCTGTCCTCCCATTGACTGATATCTTGTCTGTCTTCCACTTAATGATATCTTCCTATTGACTGATATCTTGTCAGTCTTCCACTTGATGCTGTCCTTCCATTGACTAGTATCTTGTCTGTCCTCCACTTGATGTTGTCCTCCCAGTGACTGATGTCTTGTCTGTCCTCCACTTGATGTTGTCCTCCCAGTGACTGATGTCTTGTCTGTCCTCCACTTGATGCTGTCCTCCCAGTTACTGATGTCTTGTCTGTCCTCCACTTGATGCTGTCCTCCCAGTGACTGATATCTTGTCTGTCTTCCACTTGATGTTGTCCTCCCAGTGACTGATATATTGTCTGTCCTCCACTTGATGTTGTCCTCCCAGTGTCTATCTCTTTTTGCCCACCACGAGATGCCATTATCCCATTAGAACTATTTTCTCTCGCAACTATACATCCAATACAGTTTCCGACAGTGGTGTCTTTGTACATGCTTAAATTGTCTAATTTATGTCACTGTGATTTAGTTTGCTTTATGTCACTGTGATTTAGTTTGCTTTATGTCAAGTTGTTTCAACAACACTGTAATCTCATAACAGACATTGTCAGAGCGTTGTGAAGTGAACGACAATCGTATGTATTGCAATCACGGTACAACGAGGTGGGTTGCCACCCTTGTCATATTGTCTTCACAGCAACTTTCAGATATGTTTTTGATACCATTTGTATGTGGCTGGGTCAACTATAACTCACTAAACAACTTACAACTCAACTCACTAAAGCTGAGCCACTGTGTTACTAGGCAAACGTACTAACTACTATGCCACAGCGGCTCCAGGTAATGTCGGCTGTGCAGTCTGACCCGGGTCAGACGGGTTTCTTTCAGGCCATGTCTTTATGTTGTTTATCCCCCCCCCCCCCCCCCCCCCCCCCCCATTACATTGTTTTTGAGCACACTTCCCTGGGGGGGGGGGTTTGGTTATTTGTTTTTGTTTTTCTCATTTAAGAAGTCCTTTTACGTCGTTCTTTTATTATATCTCCCCTAAATTCCCACTAACATCGAGCTAATCAAGCATTATGCCAAATATATTGCGTTGATTAATGCAAAATATTTTATAAAAATTCTGTGATATGAACAATTATTATTTATATAAATGTGACTATTATTTATTAATATTTATTAAAAATTATTGAACTATATAAATAATAATAAAAATAATTATAACATGTTATACTTTTACATGGTGTTTTTATATGTTCCTGGGGGATGCGTGGTCTCGAGGAATAGTGTCCGCCTAGAGTGCTGGAGGTCCCAGGTTCAAGCCCCGGTGAGGACCGGGCTTTTTTTCACGTGGACTTGTAGTAATAACATTTCCCCTGGTCTCCGGGTAGTGAGATCGGACGCCTGTGTGTATTATTGCACAGTAAAAAATCCCCTGGCAGTTGGAAATCGAAAAAGAGTAGCCTAACGGCGCTGCCCGGGCAAAATTTTAAGTTAAAAATCTGCCCCAAAGCATTTCAGGATCCTCGCCGATGCTACGGAGTTCGTGCATTGAGCTGAGTTTCTCCAGACTCAAATTTGAGTTAGGAGGAGAACGGAGCACGTATGGGTTACACCCGTGTGCCGTGATGTTGATCCATCGACTAAACTATATGTCCTGCCCACATGGTTTTACATTTTCTTGTACACGATAACCCCATAAGGATGTGTGTTGTTTACTACTTGAGAATAAATGCAGAGATATTTACCAGCACTCATAACAGACAAAGGAAAGACGGTGAAATATGACAGCATACTAGACAACAAAAATACTGACAAGCTGAAGGCACACAAGATATTTCTGCCGTTGTCTTCTGTGAATGCAGGTCATTATCAGTGTACTTACTTCACAGACTGTTCCTTCCTCTGGGCATCTGGTGTAAGCCTTGACAATGAAAGACCTAAAGCCTGCGGTGGAAGCATCGCCAGCCGAGGCCTCATTCCGAGAGTCTGTATATGCTGGGTTGAATCTTACATGGTTATATCCTAATTCAGAGAGTCTGTATATGTTGGGTTGAATCTTACATGGTTATATCCTAATTCCGAGAGTCTGTATATGCTGGGTTGAATCTTGACATGGTTATATCTTAATTCCGAGAGTCTGTATATGCTGGGTTGAATCTTACATGGTTATATCCTAATTCCGAGAGTCTGTATATGCTGGGTTGAATCTTACATGGTTATATCCTAATTCTGAGAGTCTGTATATGCTGGGTTGAATCTTACATGGTTATATCCTAATTCCGAGAGTCTGTATATGCTGGGTTGAATCTTGATGTGGTTGCATCCTAACAGGTCGGTCTTCAGAAGTGACGTTGCAATACCGGTCTTGCGCAATCCTCTAGTTTCTGAGCTTGGAGGGGGGAAGGAGAGCTCTGCGACGCAGTCTCCTTAGAAAATACTTCAGCACCGGGTCTCTTCACCAGCCTCACTTCTTAGAAAATACTTCAGCACCGGGTCTCTTCACCAGCCTCACTCCTTAGAAAATACTTCAGCACCGGGTCTCTACACCAATCTCACTCCGATTGATGCAAGCCCTTTCCAGGGTCAGACTATCCGAATGTCAAGGAGTAGGACTTAAGAGTGTAACACTCACTGTCTTCCAAAAATGTGTAATGGTAATGACATGATGTAGTCAATGGCACATTCAGATGATAGTTCCATGTTGCTCTCAATATTTGCTATGGGTGGAACAGGCTGCCACCTGTTCCTCCATGCACTATAAGCCTAATGTGATGGTCCTAGCACTTCACTTATCCACAATGGTTCCTTCAAGAGGACTTCTGTTTTGTTGTCTTACTGAGGAGATACACAATAACCAAGTTCAAGTTACTCCGACAGCATATTGTTTATCCAAAATTTTAGACGGATGTTCTGTCCAGGTCATGTAGCAGTCCGTGGCTATGAGCCAGCTGTGACCTGAAAGGCACCAGGGATGGACTCAGTACATACGCTATGCGTCACATATGACAAGTTGCTACAGACAGGTGCAAATGCTGACGTCAGCCAAACTAAGTCTTGCCATCACATTTCGCTGTAGCAGCGGTGATCACAGGTGAGTATGACAGAGGTACATTCATAATCAGCATGCTGCTGGAACCATCAGCAACCCTACTCAATCTGTGCTGAGAGCACATATAGCCGTGTCCGGAGTGAAATGATGTTAATTCTAGTTAGTCAATCAAATGGTTCAAGTTATCCAGCGATGGACATATCAACCCAGATACCACAGAATGTCACAGCAGCTGCTGCTATTGACTTTGTTGACTGTCCTATCTCATCTTCTCCCAAAACCTACCAGAGCCAATCTGCATCTCCTTCATCTTTTCCCAAAACCTACCAGAGCCAATCTGCATCTCCTTCATCTTCTCCCAAAACCTACCAGAGCCAGTCTGCATCTCCTTCTGCTGTCTTTCATCTTCTCCCAGAATCTACCAGAGCCTGTCTGCATCTACTTCTGCTGTCTTTCATCTCTCCCAGAATCTACCAGAGCCAGTCTGCATCTCCTGCTGTCGTTCATCTTCTCCCAGAATCTACCAATCAGTCTGCATCTTCTTCTGCTGTCTTTCATCTTCTCCCACACCTACCAGAGTCAGACTGCATCTACTTCTGCTGTCTTTCATCTTCTCCCACACCTACCAGAGTCAGACTGCATCTACTTCTGCTGTCTTTCATCTTCTCCCACACCTACCAGAGTCAGACTGCATCTACTTCTGCTGTCTTTCATCTCCCAGCTGAGTACAGGCCCTCGACTAACTCACACCAAGCCTTTTGTAAACTTATTCATGATTGGTTGGAATCTGTAGCTGAAGTTTTCTACAGATGAGGCAGCCAAACTCATGTCAATTCTTTAATGGCCTTTTACAACATGCAGGGTAGGTTAGTCTTACTATTCTTAGCTTCCCTTATGGGCCCTTTAAAACATGAGCCAGAGCCCGTCTGGTTTGCGAAAAGTCCAATGTCACTGCTGGAAACTGGAATGCTGACTATGTTAGTTAGCAGAAGTAACTGCAGCCCCCTTATTAGAAGATGGGCAACAATGTAAGCAATTCACCACGGCTGGAAGCTATGACTAAAAGATCACACTTAATGAGCCAAAGTGTTTCCGATTCTTTTGTTAGCAAAGAAAAAATACATAAAATGCCTTGTAAACAGGCCAGCAAGTCTCTTCACAGACACACCCTCACTCTAGTGCAATGTATCAGTTCGTTAACTGATATTTTCCCATTCCATATACAAAACTGCCAGCTGTCTGTTTCGTGCTGATCTAACTCTTGTTTCATTAAACCCACCAACATCATCAAGTAGCAGATCCTTTGCAGAACATCGCTCTCATGACGACCCTGATGAAAAGATTCTCCATCCTCTAGCAGTTTTCTTGCCCTGTGTCCTCACATTGGTCGATCCCTGCCTCCTCGTGGGGTCACCATGCCTTCCATCAGTGTTATCACCAGACCACTGTTGCTTAACATGGCCAAAGCATTCAGTTTCCAAGACATTCTGATCCACTGTACAGAAATTTGCAAGTAACTCAATTTTCGTTCATGACCACATGTGGAGACTCATGATTTCTTCAAAACCTGTGTTATCCAATCTTACATTTGCATTTACGTCACCTTTCAACATTTTGATATTTCAATGTCTTTGTTTACTTATAATACCTATCCTGCCTATTTAATTAGCATTAAATTCACTCCCTCACTGTGGGGTGAATTTTCCTCTGCATGGATTGAGAACACTGTTTCACCTGTGTGTAAAAAGCTTTTTCAACTCTGCTCTCATCCACCTCTTAATAAGACACTAGATCTGTAATATGATGCTCATGGTTTGTGAAGAATCACCTCCCACACACAATCTGATAGTTTAATGTAAAGAACTAATGAATACATAACAAATGTTAACAAACCAAAAATACACACATGGTTACGTTTATTAAGAACCAGCCACTGACAAAATGAACTACAATACACCAGCATTTATTTACAAAATGAAGGTTTCACAACTTCAATCCTGGTGTTGCCAAACTTATTACACAATTTTAAGTTTCAAACAATATGACTGGGCTAAAAGCTAACAGTAATCCCAGGTCAAATACTGCTGCATGTGGGTGACTGAAGAACTTTACGCACACTAAAGCCCTGCACTGTGAGGTGGACTGAACAGATCCCTTTCTCTTTCTCCCTAAATAAATCTCTGGCACCCATTTTAAAAGACTCAGTCTTATGAGCATGGAAAACATCATTTCTTATTTAGGGATTGAACTTAGACCCATGTTTATGTCAGTAAGAACATAGCAACAGAAACCAGTTCTATACTGGCATCTATCTACTGAAAAGCAACCAATTACTGTGACGCATAATGCTCCGGAGAGAGCTGTGGAGAAATGATCTTATGCACACCTTCGAAGAATAAATTATGAACACTGTATAAGAAATTGCTGCATTGGCAAAGCTACACTAATTCCTCTTTAAAATTGCAACTGCATGACACTGTTGTAATACTCAGAAAACTGACTATAAAACTAAAGGAATCTGTCAGACTTTTATGGAAGAGATGTGCACCACTTGCTGACATGGGGATTGTGCTCCTCCATCTTACAGATACTGCCTTTAAGTGTAAAACTTAAGACTTTCACACGTACTATGTATATGATGACATATTTATTCCTTGAAAATGTTAGAACAATCACTGGTTCCCATGCTATGAGGATGGACCAACCCTAGAGCAGCACTGGTGATGAATATATATCCAAACTTGCCAATACTGTAGCTTGAACTCCTGGCCAGATTGCAAGCTAATACACAAACCACACTATCACTATTATAAACATAATGTCTTCATTCCTTACTAATTCTTGTTTAAAGCTACTGTTAAAACTATACCCTTCTTAAGTGAATGATTATCTTATTTCAGATTCAAACTTAAATCTAACCCATTCAGTAGCAGACAAGTTTTATACCAATCAACAATGTATTATTTGCTAATAATTTATGTGCCAGGTACGTCATATAATATTCCTCTGTTACAGATTTTCTATCATTTTAACTCCTCCTGAGCCCCCACATTTATTATTTGACAGGAACAACTGAATAAGATAGAAGGAGCTAAGAAAAATACATGGTGTAATGGAAAAGGTATAGTGACTTTGTAGTACAGAGACAAAGTTAATGGCATGCAGCCATCCACAACTGTTCAAACAAAACATGCAAATCAAGCACAGCTATAATACAACTATATTGTCAGTCAGAACATTAACTTGCTAGCGTAAATTCTGCTTAGTCATCACCAGTTCCCTGACGTTGTTCTTGAACTCCTCAACGTTCTTTTGCAGATATTCTTTTGATGCCTGTGAGGACAAGAAATACTTAACTGGTCACATAAGAAGAAAAACATATCTGGATATACAAAAAACTTGTGAAATAGTCCCCATACAAATGTAGTCATTAATAACAATATTAAACATAGGATAAAACATATATGTAGACATACATGTAAGAATAGCAAAAATTTATTTACACTGGAACACTGAAGAAAATCATGAGTGCGAAAAACAGACCCTGCAGAAGACCCCAAAAAATGAGGCCAAGACACTCACAAATATGATAGTGCACAGGGCTCCCTGGCCTAGGTGTTAATGTCTTTCTCTGTAATCTTGTATATCCACGTGAGGAACATAACCTGCACAAGAATCAATAGCGGTTCTCGCCGTGTTGGTAACTTATGGGGTATGTGAGCCGGCCTGTCAGAAAGCAATAGCAAACTATTGAGCATAATCTTGCCTAGTACATCACCAGCAGCTGAAAAATGCTGGTGTTGGCTGAAACATTCTGTAAGGGATATGCAACATTAAAAAAACAAAAAATAAAACTGTAGAATTCAGCCTGTAACATAAAGTAATGCAGAGCATGTATTTATAGGTTCACATGCACAGATCTATAAATGCAGTCACACATAAAATTAAAGACCCCAGCATAAGGCAGACTATGGAATGATTAGGAATCTCAACAACCAGTCCAGGGGCTGAAATAACTGATCATGTGTTTCACAATAAATATAAAGAGTTGATGATGGTAAGATCTGTTAAATAACAGCAATATTTATAATGAAGGTAAGAAGTCTGTATGTAAAACAAAATACTTTAGAAAATGTGCCAGCTCCGTCAGAGGTGACAGAATATAAATTATTACATTAGAAATACAATACTGATCACTCCCTGAATTGAATTTATAGGGACACAACAAATAAATTATTTTAGATAACGTGCAAGAATGAAGCCCAATAAATCTGTGCCTGCAATGAAGGAAGCTCGAGCCATAGAGCTCATGAAAACAAACAAAATGACCAAGAATAAGATGATTAGGTATCAAGGTTACACTACACAAACACAGCAGTCATCAAAACTGGCTCAAGATTGAAAACCTTCCACCGGCACTAACGGCAAATGTGGACCACAATCCATACGGGGACAGGCAATAGAAAATAGTTGGAAGGTATGAAGGACATTTACAAAACTACAAAACTAATGTCTCCATAACTCATTGCTCATTTAAACTGACCTTAAAAACAAATCATAACAATGCTAGCAATAAGTTCCTGCATATAACTAAAAAAATCCCTCTCCCTAGCTATATCCACCTGATGTCAGTGTTGATAACGTACGCAGAAAATGAAGAAATAATCAGAATATTAGAAAATCAAAACAACGATGGTAAATAAATGAAAATACTAAGCACACTGATAACTAAAAGCAGCCTTAAAAGTTGAAAATCATTTGGGACTATTTCAACGCATAATCCAGGGCAGTACAAGAGTATACGGTCGTCCAGTTAGTTATGTGGTGAAATAATGAGATATTCCAGCTATATCAGTTAGTAAACAATCTGAATTATGTTGATGATACTGGAAATTAAAATGCACCTGCAGTACTTGGAGAATATATTTGTAGCAGAAAATTGAAACAAAAGCTTCAATCTAAATAGAAAAACAGAGACAACAGTAATCATACAGAAAACCTCTGAGATACAACCTATGTTGTTGGAAGAAGAATACCTTGCGCGATGAATTGGATTAAAGTGAGGAAGAGTTGCACAATTCGTCGACCACTTTCTCTCGCCTGAGTCCATCAGAGTCCAGTGACAAGACAAGTCAAGATGACTGGAGGCGAATACAGGTGCAGTGGATGACCAGGGCGCTCTAAGGTGCCTTGCCGTGCTTATAACATTCCACAACGCTTTGCAGGTAAAGACCCCAGCATAAAGCAGACTATGGAATGATTAGGAATCTCAACAACCAGTCCATCAATTTCTTTTGCGCAACCAACATCATAGTAAATGACCAATTCTGAAGGAAGCCTTGGGGGGGGGGGGGGGGGAAATAGAGAGAGATTGGGAAAACCTGAGAAGTATAACTAGAATGGTCTTTGTATGGAATCCACAGGACAAAAGAAATAAAGACCTAACCACACACACACAGAAGAAAAGTCGAGACAGACAAGAATATGGGGAGATAATGGATGGAGCGGCATTGGATAGCTAAGGATAGGACGGGTTTGAGGTTGTTGGTTGCCTATGAACCCAATGAGAGAATAAAGGGCGTAAGAAGAAAAAGAAAGCATAACTCCACAAGATAATGTATGGAAGTGAATCATGGATAATTAGCAGATTAGTAAGAAATTACATGATAGGAACCATTGTGAGAAGAGAATAGTTACTCGTATCAGATAGTCCACATTATTTGAACACATCAAACTAAAGGAGAGAAGAGAATTGGTAGCATGGAGACAGGATGCTGTTAACAAACACTAATGGCGTAAGTCATGGGCTACAAGATATTACTCAGGAAATGTTGAGATTTGTTCATTGACACATTTACAAGTAATCTCAGATGATTAACCACCAAGAATATATGGGCAAGATCAGTTTACATTACAGAATCACAAAGCAAAGTTACCTCAGTCACATTTTATGAAGTAAAATAATCACAAACCTCCAAGGATTTTATTTTCTCAGCGAATGACTGCTGCTTGCTTTTCAGATTATCTATGAGCAGGTCTTGAGTTTGCAGCAAAAACCTAGTGGACAAAAATAAAACAACTACAACTGTCAAGGGATACAACACAAACTACACAAACTACCATAACTATCATAAGGGACACAAACTACCATAAGAAAAGGGAGGAGGAGAGCTGACATAGGTTTTGGTGTGCTCCTCTGGATCAGAAGTTACTATTGGACTTGGTCCCAGCATATGGCTAGGAGAACGAATGCACACACGCAAACCACACCACCATCCAAAATTAACAAGATATCTACCCTTTGGAAAAATGGGGAAAAAACAAACAGGAGGCTCCAGTTGCAAGTTGCACATGCTAAACACCCCATGCAAGTGGTGCCCTCTAAATGGCAAAGAGAAAGGCCACTGCACTGGCAAAAGTTGTTATAGAAAAAAATATCTACCCATTGGCGGATAGCCTGTTGCCATGACAGGAATCTGTAGACAAAGTGAACCATAAACAATTGCAAGTAAAGTCTGATATATTAACCTATGAATTAGTGAGGCACTTAACTAGGTGTGACGAATTTCCTTACAAGGGGAACAAAGAAGATTACATCAACTGTGAACTTACTATTCAATTATGAAAAGGATGCTGAAACAGAATTTTGTATAAACTGAGGTATCTTCAGTAACCAACAAATAAGCAAACAGACAAAGATGGAATTATACTGGTGAAACATGTTGAACTAGATCATGATATAGATCTGGGGAATGATCACAGCCCAGAAGTCAGAGTCTAGAGCTTTCTTGAAATGACAAATACCAGAGTTTTAGAGAAAATGTGACAGTGTACCTACTGGAAGAGAATGTGTTATCTCTCAATCCTATGCCGCTATTTTACACTTTTGCTTGAATAATCAGCCCAATCGCTTCAACATTTGGTAATGGGAGACGACGTTCCAGAAATTCAAAATATTTTCCTGTAGTGAATTTGAACAATGAAGATATAACCAATAGATCGCACAATTTTTTTTGCCTGCTGCATCTCGTCAGGTATATACTGCAGAAATTACACAACATAACCTGAAGTAATTAGACAAATCCTTCAAGCTGAAATATACAGCACACATATTCAGTTTTAATTGTCTACCACAGTAATTTTAAACTGACTATCATGTCTTTTCTGTTTGCACAAAAACTGGCTTCTGTAAGTTAATGGCGATCGCTTAAGCCAGCTTTAACATTCGTCAATTTTGTGTTAAATTACTTCACAGTTGGTAATGAGAGGCAATATTTCAGAAATTCAAAAGAATGCTTTCCCATAGTGAATTTGAATAACAACAACAACAACAACAACAAAACTTTATTTTGAAAGGGTTAAGAATTAGGCACGCAGGCCCGTCTAACAATCTGCCCTTTTATCACTCTCTTTCATACATTATACCATTCACACATCATTCAAGGCTAACTGAAAACAGCAACAATATAAAAGATATGCATTATAAAGGCATGTGGACAAATTAAAAATCAATACTACACGACTCAGTAATAGTAATAACTGGTGTGGCACTTATTAGCTATGTGGAATATACTGGCCTACCAAAAGGGGACTGGCTGTTATACTAGGGTTTTATTATTATTACTTCTATTATTAAGGTGGAAGGTAATCCGTACTGAGATAGTGTTCAAATAATTTGCGATTATATGTATAGGGATTGGTGATGTCTTTTATTTCATGTGGAAGATTGTTCCACAGCTGAGCTGCAGAGTACGTTAAGCTAGTTTTGTATAAGTCTATCCTAGGCTTCGGAATGTGTAATATATTTAATCATTTACTGTGTCTAGCATTGTATTCAAACAACGGCCAAAGGTAATTTGGGGCATTCTGATGTAGGATTTTGTTAATTAGTTTGGCCTTATTGAAAAGCAGACGTTTGCGGAGTGATAGTAACTGAAGGCATTTATGCAAGCTAGGACTGTCAGTTAAATGTTTGCTATAAATTAAACTCATGGCCCGTTACTGGAGTGAGTAAAGCCTCTTGGTGCTTGAATTGGAACAACCGTCCCAGATTGTAGAGCAGTAGTCAAAATGTGACTGTATGTGAGACATATAGAATATTTTCCTTGTGTCCTCATCAAGGAAATTTTTAATTTTGGCAAGTTGGTAGACTTTTTTCGCTGTTTGTTTAGTGAGCGCTTGAAAGTGAGGATTAAAGGTTAGGTTTCTATCAATGATGAGGCCTAATGTTTTGTGCTCAATTACACTTTCTACTGGCATGTTATTGATGTGAAGTTGAAGTGATCTGTGTGAATTTAGAGTCTGAAGTCTTTGTCTGGTTGTTAATAACGAAACGAACAGCCAAATAATGCTGGGGTTGATTGCCTTGTTCCGTAAAGGACATGCAAGTAACTTTCACACATATTACAAGAGACAGAATAAATGTATATACTTACATTCTACCAACAGCCTTGTAAATCTTTATGTCTGCGGGCAGGCTTGCAACTTCCTGCTCAACAAGCACAGTATGCTGGATTTTTCTATTGAGACTTTCAATCTGAACATTGGAGAGGCGGATCTGACCTTCTGCTTGAATCTTTTTCATTGACAGTTCAGCAAATGCCTTCAACGTAAAATTGAGAAAAGATTTTAATGCGGACAACACATAACATGATGGAGCCATGGTAGCAGTGGTTAGCATGCTTGCCAAACAACCCAGAAGTCATGGGTTCACATCTGCATCAAGGTAAATTTATAAACCAAAAAATGGCATACACTCCCAAATGGACCCAGCCTAAAATAGGCACAAGGAAATTACTTGGAATGCAGAGGCAGCCAACAAGATATTGACCACACCGCCCCTCTAGTGCCAATTAGCCTATTTTTAAAAAAATTAGGCTAGCACCATATGGCCAATGCACCTCACGGTATGTAGCACAGTCCTTTATTTGCATGTTATTCAACAATCAATCATAAGGACTATGGAAATCAAGCTGATGAATGGAAACGGGTAGTTACTGCATCTCTCAAGTCAGTTCTACAATATGGGTGTCTTTGTATTCATCCCATTATAATATTTATTTCTTAGTCTATGCTTTAGAAAGTTTGCAACAGATGAGCATGGTATGGCAAAGTTAGAATATATAGAACTGCTCCAACATTATGTTTTTAAATGACTATACTGTGCTGGAGATTTGTGGCACAAGAGTGATAACGTGTTGAGCAGCAAAGGCATATAGGAAGAGCTGTAAAATAGACCAGGATTAAATACTAGTCATAATAAAAGACCAGTTTGCAAATGATGACAATTAGAGAGACTAGTCACAGACTGTTGAGTTTGGCATTAAATGTGTTCATGGGCAGAAAGTGGATGCTGGGAGCTAAAGAAAATTATTGTCACTATGTAATTATTTAAACCACTCATGTGACATTAGCTAATCCCAGCTTTCCTTTCTTCTTTTTAAATAACTCATATCCTAACAGGCATTTTGTATTTCCTCAATTGTCTCAGTTCTGCTCCAAGCAATTCATGGTACACTGATTATTTAATTAGTTACTCCAGATACTGATCATATGTTTCTTAAATCCTTTTGTCCTCAGCACTTGTTACACTAACACATACCCATTGCGGCTAATTCAGTCATGGATAGAGTGTGACAATCGTGAGCAATCAGCATGTCTGATAGTAAATTTAAGGATTCTATAGCATATACTGACACTGAGAGGTGTGCACCTTGACAAACCACTATAAAGAAGTGTTTAAAAAGAATTATGAAAAATTGTTAATGAAAAAGAAAATAGATCAATATATCACCATTGAACTGATACCCATATCAAACAACAAACCATTTTAGGGTTTTAACTTTTAGGGGCGTTCATTTTAAACCCGTTCCAATGGCTTTATTACAAAAGGGTGGCGGGGTAGGGGTATTCCCTATCAAAGGAGAAGTAAGGTGCCTCCTTCCCTCTGCTAGCCTACAGGACACCCTTGGGCAAGGTGGAGTTCCCGTTTAGCCTCCCGATCAGAGTTATGTGAAGCCATGGGTGCGGTGCAGGTGATGGATGAGGTTGAAGAGCAGCCGACAGATAGTTGTGGATTATGGTCTTCAGCTTCACGACGGTAGGCAGAGAATCTCTTTTTTGAGGAGACAATGGCTACGGTCATTGACTAGTTTAATCACTGCTAAGAAGGAAAGCAATGGCAAACTACCTTCTTTACAGATGCCAAGAACATGTTTTGTGATATCATCAACATTCAGAGAAACGGCGTAAATGGGTGCTCCATAGGAGCAGCCTCACCCGGTAGGGATAGTCATGTGCACCAGGGGACTCCAGACCGTCAGCAGGCTACTAGGTGCAAAAGATTATTATCATTAAAGGTAGGAACCTGGAATGTCAGAACAATGAATGCAGATGGAAAATCGGATAACAACAAACAAGAAATGGGAAGAGAGAATATTAATATATTAGGACTGTGTGAAACCAGATGGAGAGGGGCAGGGATAAAGACAGGCGAGGATTGTATGATTATTTATTCTGGAGGAGAAGAACGGCAAAGAGGTGTAGCCATTATGTTGGATTGGCAAACATCAAATTCTATTAAAGGTTATTGGGCTGTGTCAGACAGAGTTTTATTAGTAAAATTAAATGGAAGACCTTTTACAATCAATGTCATTCAAATATGTGCTCCAACAAGTGAATGCAGTGAAGAAAGTATAGATGAATTTTATAATGACATGGAGCTTGTTTTGAAGAAATGTAAAAAATCAGAAATAAATATTATAATGGGTGATTTCAACGCAAAAGTGGGAAATCAAGGCGATGGATGCAGTGTGGGCAACCATGGTTTGGGAGAGCGAAACGAAAGAGGATACAGACTTGTAGAATGGGCAATAGAACAAGAAATGGTTGTGGGAAACACCTGGTTTAAACAACATCCTAGAAGATTATGGACATGGAAGAGTCCAGATAGCAGGATTAAACATCAGATAGATTACATCCTGACTAGCAGGTTTCGAAATGTGCTGACAGTCATAAAAACAGTTCCCAAAGCAGACTGTTATAGTGATCACAGATTAATTACAGGCAGACTGAAAGTAAAGTTAAAGAAAGTCAAGTATACAACCATAAACACGAAATATGATTTGTGCAAATTGAAAACTGACAAAGAAATACAAGATAATTTTAACATAAAAGTAAAGAACAAATTTGATATATTGTCTGATCTAAAGATCCTATTTCAAGATGTGGATGATCAATGGGAAATTTTGAAGAATTCAATCAGTTTAGCTGCAGAAAAAACTATTCCAAAATTAAAGAAAGTGGGTCGTCAAACATGGATGACTGAAGAAATTTTACAGCTAATGGAAACAAGAAGACAGAACAAAAATAATCCTGCCAAATATAAAGAAATTCACAGAAACGTCAGAACATTATGTAAGGCGGCAAAAGAAGCATGGCTCGAGAAAAATAGCATAGAAATTGAAACACAACACAACAGTAAAAATACCAAACTAATGCACAAAAGCCGGCCTCTCTGGCCGAGGGGTTACACCACTTTCTCCGTAATCCCGTTTATCATGCAGAGTCTCGTAGTGGGCGAGAACTGGGAGCGGTTCGTCCCCCGCTTATGACTTGCGGGATAACTAAGCCGGCCGCTCAGAAAGCAATGGCAAACTGCTGAGCGTAATCTTGCCAAGAAATCAACAGACAGCTGAAAGATGCTGCTGTTGACAGCGATGTCCTGTAAAAGGATATGCAAATTTAAAAAACAAACAAAAAAATGCACAAAAGAATTCAGGAGCTTACTAATCAAAGAACATGTACATCAGCAGGCTCCCTAAAGACAAAAGATGAAAAAATCATAATAGAAAAAGATCAGATTTTACATGTATGGTCAGATTATGTGAAAAACCTTTATGATGATAACAGAGAGGAACAGTATGATATTTAAAATAATAATAAAGGACCATCAATTTTGAAGATGGAGGTTCAGAATGCTCTTAACCATATGAAATCTGGCAAGACCCCCGGGTCAGACAGCAATTTCTTCTTTGCGTTCATCTGGAGTGTTTTTTCAGATGTGACTGCGGTGTCTAGTTAGGCACCCTTGAGTTGAAACCCTCAGGCCAATACATCCGACTTTTAGCATGCTGTTTTGACCAGGTTAGCATTCCTGGGAGACTCACTTTTGCGGTACTGTTCCACATGCCAGCTGGTCAAGTTGGAACTGTTAAATCATCCCTCAAGGGAAGGCAGGGACAGTCCATAGCATTTTCTGCCATCCAGGGTGGCTTCCATAATTGCAGGGCCGACATACTGCGCCCTGATGCTGGGTTCACCGAGGGAATCGTCATGTCGTGCTTATGGCTGCTTTAAATCCTCACTTCAATATATTGGGCATTTCGGCCGTTCCCGCACAAACCAGACCGGTCTGCAGCCAGTATCCACTCAGCAAGTTTTTGTTTCAGACGTGTGCTTTGTCGCTGTGCCCATCAGAGCTGTTCCAGGCACGACGGACATTCGAAGAACTACCTAGTCAGAGCTGTTCTGAACAAGAGCGGCATTCGGAAACTAGGTAGATTTTCCTAGCACGAGGGAAGACTAGTTAGAGCTTTGCCGGTCACGAAAGACATTTCACTCGGAGGTAATTGCGTAGTGCCATTTTTATTTTGCCACCCGTAGGCTGGCACTTCTGACTTCAGCGGGCGTTTTTTAATGAGATTAGCCTTCCTCGGCTTTCGAGACAAGTTAGACTCTTATTTCGACTTCCACATAGCAAGCTTTTGCTTCGGGCTGCCACGTAATGGATTCGCAAGCCAAGCGTTCCATTTAGTGTCAATGAGACAATTTTTCACCTTTGACTACACTCACTCCATGAGTACAGTTACAGATTTTCATAGGAACATGCGACCGAGGTGTTTTTCCACCTTGAGTACTCGCTCACCAGGTAGGCTACATGTGCTGCAGCTCAGCACCTTACCTCCGTGTGTCTGTGGGCGAGAAACGGCCAGGCCCTCTCATCCAGGGATTCCTCATATCCCCCAGCTAAGAGCCATCGAACGAGTAGTTGCACCAGGCATGTAGCGTGCTCAGCACCTCACCTCAATTTTGATGTAGGTATGTGTCGGCCAGGCTCTCACATCCGAGGGTTTATGGCTTAGAGACGTTCAGCCATACCCCTCGGCTGAGAGCCTTAGAGGTTGTGTCCAGACAGATTATTGGCATCGTTCGCCTGATTCTGACTGCTATCCTCAGTCTACCTGCAGAGCAGCAGGTTGTGTCTCTCTTAGTCTGGTCCCTATCCCAAGAGCTGTCCAATATGTAGTTAATATCCATTGGCATAGCGCTTGGGGTCAGTGGGACACTCAAGCTCCCCCACCACGATAAGGTGAAGACACATCGGGGGAGAGACAGCAATTTAATCCCTGTCATCACATTTCCATCACCCATCAGCAGTGAACTTATATATTTAAAACTTCTCATGTTCTTATTCTCCATTGATAAATATATCTTGCCATATTATTTGTCATTAGTTTTGTTGCACTGAGATATCACATTTGTTTCGCACTTTGCTCTTGCACTAATTAGTTTAACAATTTCCATTTCTGTTGTGGATAGAATTATTAGAAATAGTCAAATACTATGCCACCATCACATCAACATTCAGGAATTCCTAAACATGTTTTATATATATATATATATATATATATGCAAAACAAACAAAAATATATCCGAAATTGAACGTGCCTGATTTTTCAGATCAGAAGAAACTGTTTTTTGGGGACTCTGGAAGAAAATTGATTGGAGAATCTAAATACAATTTCAGATACACAAGCAAAGAACATTCGGGTTTGCCTTTCCCATAGCCTAAAAAGTTGTTGAGACACGAGTATAGACTACACGGTGACGCCAAAACAACGCAAGAAAAAGTAATATCTAAGGCTGTGTTTACATTTGCTAAATCAGGATCAACAGCATGACCGGTAGCCGCCATCTTGTCGTTAACGGTTAATATGTTGCCAGGTACTATGTTCGTAGCTGCTGAAATGAAACAACAATCATGCCTTTTTGTCTTGCCCTTTCCATTGCCTTTACTTTCCTTTTCTCCCAAAAATTCACACAATCTCTATATGCACTTGTAGATCTGTTCATCCTGCCAGTGTTTAAATAAAGACTCGGCAGAATGTAATCGCTGATAATAATGTGGTGTCTTTCTTGTTTAGATGTACTACATAAATTAATATTTAACTTCAGTTAATTTATGATTATGGCATTTAGCCTGCTCCGTGGCGAAGATTTTCCGGACGCAGTTCGTAATCCCGCATACCTTGTTCGAAACACAGCTGTGTTGGTTTTTTATGAAATGGTATGGATGCCGGTCGTTCAGAAAGCAATGGGAAACTGCTGAACGTAAACTTGCCCAGAAATCAGGAAAAGCCAAAAATGCTGGGGTTGACTGCCACGTCCGTAAAGGATATGCAACTAACTTTTTTTTTAAACTAGCTTTACGGGACGTTGCAATTAACACTAGCATTTATTGGCGGTTTGTGATTTATATGAAACTGGAAATATACCCCATGAACTATGTAATTCTGTATTTATTGCAATACCAAAGAAATCAGGAGCCTTGGAACATCGAACAATTAGTATAATGAGTCACATCACGAAGATTTTGCTAAGAATTATCATGCAAAGAATTAGGAGGAAATTACAACCTGAAATAGGAGAAGAACAATGTGGGTTTGTAGAAGGAAAGGGTACAGTAAATGCTGTGTATTTACTGAGAACCGTAATCGAACGATCTATAGAAGTAAACAAAGATCTACACCTTTGCTTTATTGACTACACAAAAGCTTTCGATAAAGTGAGACATGTCGACATGATAAGGATACTTGAAGATCTACAAATTGGTGGAAAAGACCTTAGACTTGTAAAAAACATATATTGGAAACAACAAGCTGCCATAAGAGTTGATAATGAAGTAGGCCAATATCAGCCTATTAAGAGAGGGGGGGGGGGTACGGGGTGTCAGGCATTGGTAGCATCTTTGGTAAGGATGGCTCTCATGTCCTTTCAGGACCCATCCCCCACTGGTCCAAGTCTGGCACCCAGCTCGTGCCTGTGGCTCCTAGTAGCTGTCAGCATGCGACAGCGGCCACCCCCCGGGCAACAGCTGTGAGAGGCTGGCTAAACCAGGCATGGGTATCCGATTTGGTGTCAAACCAAGAGGTAAACTAGGGTATGCCTACCCACCATGTGAAGACAGGATTCGGCAGACTGCGCGGAAGAAATCATTCATTATTCAACGGGCAAGACGGCGTTTACCTGCAAAGCGTTGTGGAACGTAATGAGCACGGCAAGGCACGTAGAGCGCCCTGGTCATCCACTGCACCTGTATTCGTCTCCAATCGTCTCGACTTGTCTTGCCACTGGACTCAGATGGACTCAGGCGAGAGAGTGAGGTCGACGAATTGCGCAACTCTTCCTCACTTTAATCCAAGTCATCGCGCAAGTCATTCTTCATCCAATGCATGCCCAGTATTCACACTCTACTGATGAAGAATCAGATTCGCTGGGCTGGTCACTTGACTCGCATGCCAGATCACAGGCTCCCTAAACGAATTTTTTTACAGCGAACTGCGTTGTGGTAAACGCTCCCAAGGTGGCCAGAGGAAACGTTTTAAAGACACTCTGAAAATTTCACTGAATGCTTTTGGAATTCATCATGACACCTGGGAGGCTGCAGCCAGAGACCGAAATTCGTGGCGTGCATCATTGCGCAAAGGTGCAGTCATATGTGAGGCAACCAGGACTGCAAGAGCTGTGAAGAAAAGGCAGGACAGAAAAACCACTGCAGGAAATCCTCCTCCAGAGACGTCAAGCATTCTTTGTCCACATTGTCAAAGAACATTTCGAGCCAAAATAGGCCTTATCAGCCATCTTAGAACCCACGGCTCCACACCTTCAACCCCACTGGATGAAATGAATGGTCATCATCATTCTTGATGGACAAACAACATTAAGAGAGGTGTGAGACAGGGATGTGTGATGTCACCAGATCTGTTTTCCCTACACAGTGAAAATATTTTCAGAAATATTGAAGATAAGGAAGGAATCAACATTGGGGGACGATGCATCAATAACATTAGATACGCAGATGATACAGTCTGGCGGTGGCATTATGCACAGTGTATCTGTGCGGGCTGTTGTTTGTCGAGACTCCTGTCTTTTCCACTTTTCACATTGGGTAGTGGGGGGTGGGGGGGGGGGGGGCGTTTTGTGTGATATTCACTGGCACAGGAACGGAGCATAATGGGGATGAACCGTTGCTGTGAAGTTGGAACCGCGACTAACTAACTAACTAACAGTCTTGATTGCAGACAATGAACAGGATCTGCAACATTTAATAGATGTGGTTGTTACACACAGTGAACAACGAGGGTTAGAATTAAATTGTAAAAAGACACATATTATGGTCGTCACTAGGAAGAACAGAAATACCATAATGTAATATACAAGTAAATGGGAATATTCAACAAGTGAATAGGTACAATTATCTCGGAACAGTAATAACATCTGATGGGAGATGCCTTGAAGAGATTAGAACAAGAATCGTCATGGCAAAAGTAGCCTTTAGCAAGATGAAAAACATACTGACCAATAAAAAGATGTCAATTGAAACGAGAAAAAGAGTGTTGAGATGCTACATAGAACCTGTACTTTTATATGGATGTGAAGCTTGAACAATGAGCAGTCAAGCTGAAAAACATCTGATGGCTGTAGAAATGTGGTTTCTGAGGAACATGCAAAGAATACCATGGACAGCCAGAAAGACTAATGAACAAGTCCTTCAAGAAACAAATGAAGATCGTAAACTGATTAGAGACATTAGACGCAGACAGTCAAAATTTTTTGGGCATGTTATGAGAAGAAATGAATTGGAAAACTTGGTGATAACTGGCAATATCGAGGGAAACAGACCTAAGGGAAGACCTAAAAGCAAATACCTGGATGGCTTGGGCTCGTGGCATGGTCGAGACAGAGACACTGAGCTGATCCACGACTCTGGTGATCGAGTGAGATGGCAAAACATGACCGTCCACGCTTACCGGCATGGCACATGATGGATGGATGGTGATTTACTAGGGAATGTCAGTTTAGTAGTTGTCATTGCTTTATTAAAGGTCGACGTCTCATATCATCTAAATCAACGCAAGACCGTCAGCTACCAATTCTCCCTGGACTCGGTATGACAGGGAATTTCGAAACTGCGCGTTTGACTCTATCCTAAGCCACAGATGCTAATATACTACAGTCGTCCCCCCCCCCCCCCACACACACACACACACCTTACTCCTCCCCTAATGTTACTTCTTCTTTCTTCTTCTTCATTTTCTTCTGGCAGAGAGTGGCCAGCAGGGGCCAGGGGAAGTGGAAATCCAGCAACTAATTCAGCATAATGCTCGCCTGGGTGATGTGATTATCTACACAGATGGTTCGGTGTTGAGAGGTAGTAGAAGTGCCTGGTTATTTTTGGCAAAGGCTATTTGTCGACGTTTGGTGCAGGAGAGCCTGGCATATGATACCACAACATCTAACTTAAGAATGGAGGTGGAGACAGTCAGTGCAGCTTTCCGCTGGATGGAGAATACGATACACACACACATCGTGATTGTAACTGACTCAGAAAGCATGCTGAGTAGGGTCCTCAACAGGCAAGCTTCGTGCTGAGTGGCTTGCTTCGCTTCGGAAGTCACGGGTGGCAAGCATCGTCTGGATCTTTTCTCCGGGGCATGCTGGTGTGCTGGGGAATGAACAGGCAGACAGATTGGCTGGCTCTGCAAAACTTGATGGAGTATTGATGCATGATAAGGCAGATGTGGTTGCGGCCTTGTGGGAGCACGTGTACACCTCGGAGGAGCAAATGGATCACCATGGTCTGGAAGACAGCGTGGATTGACGAGGGGATCTGTCCGATGCTCGACGCTTAGAGGAAAGGCGAGACGCACATATAATCAGATTGCTACTGGTACTATTGGGGTTGGAACTCTTCGCTGGCTTCTGGGGATGGGGACGGAGCGCTTATGGGAAAGCCCCGAATGCTGTGATGTCGGTTCCTAAATCAATCAATCAATCAATCAAATCTTCTTCTTCTTCTTCTTCTTCGTCTTCTTCTTCTTCTTCTTCTTCTTCTTCTTCTTCTTCTTCTTCTTCTTCTTCTTCTTCTTCTTCTTCTTCTTCTTCTTCTTCTTCTTCTTCTTCTTCTTCTTCTTCTTCTTCTTCTTCTTCTTCTTCTTCTTCTTCTTCTTCTTCTTCTTCTTCTTCTTCTTCTTCTTCTTCTTCTTCTTCTTCTTCTTCTTCTTCTTCTTCTTCTTCTTCTTCTTCTTCTTCTTCTTCTTCTTCAGCATTCCGAGCCATTGAGGTCTTTTGCTGCAGATACAAGCCATCTCCATTCGTCTCTCTGGTTGACCTTCTCTTGCCAGTCGCTGATTCCAAGTGCTTTGTAGGTCTGTATGTATATTATCTCTCCACCGTCTTCTTGGTCTACCTCTGGGTCTACGGTCATTTATTTCTTGAGTGTAAGCGAGTTTTGTTTCCCTATTATCTTCCATTCTTTCTATATGCCCCAGCCATTGTAGTCTATTAGCCTTCATGATACCAGTGATTAGCGGGGACTTAAACAGATCATAAATGTCTTTGTTACTTCTTCTTTTCCACTCTCCACTTTGTGTATCCCTAATGGGTCCAAAGATGTGTCTTAAAATTTTGTTCTCAAAGGTTTGTAACAAGGCTTCGTCTCCTTTAGTTGTACTCCAGGTTTCAGAGCCATACAGCACAACTGGTCTAATCAGTGTTTTGCATATTGTGATCTTGGTGTTACGAGATAACGCATTTGATTTTAGCAGATATTGTAGTGCATAGTATATCTTATTTCCAGAGTTGATTCTAGCTTGTATTTCTTCCCTTATTATGTTGGAGCAGTTGAAGGTTGTACCCAGGTATTTGTATGTTTCCGTTCTTTTAATAGTCATATTATCTATTTGTATGTGGCCAGAGTTTTTAGCCGTTCCTTCTCTTGAAATTACCATATATTTTGTATTATCTTGGTTGATAACCAGCCCCATTTGTTGAGCTTTTTCTTTAAGTGTTGCTTGGCTGAAAAATAATTATTGCATGTTATATAGAAACAGTTTTAACACGTGGATATGAATTCTGGACAATTAATAAACAAGCAAAAAAAATCCACAGAAGCTTCGGAGGTGTGGTTTTAAGAAGAACCTTGCCTTGGAGGGCTTAAATTGCAAGTACCTTTAAAGTCAGAATGGGTTCGCCTGGTGGCGAGAGACACTGATAACAGGGGAAGCTAATCCACACGCAAAATTCAGTCTCGTGCCACAAGAAGTAGTGTGTATGGACTACGCTTGAGTTCAAAGCGAGCGAAAGCAAAAAAGAAATAAATAAAAGAAAGGCAAAGAGAAGAAGAAGTCTGAAAATTCATTGGATAGTCTAAACGAGTAATCAAAGCGGTTTGAAAGAGGCTAAGGCACAAAAACAACAGAAAGAGGCAGTCGTCGTTTTGGCTACATTATGAGTAGACATAAATTAGATCGTGTTGTGACAATTGGAAAGATTTCTAGACAGAGAAGGTAGAGGAGAACAAATTCTCGATAGTCTTATGACATGGCACGGAAGGGTGTCATCGCATGAAATGATACTGCATTACTGCTGTTGGAGATCGCCCACACCAGTTGGCAAGGCACTCGATGAAGAAATGACAGAATTATGTAGAAATTAAAGGGAAATTAGATCAAAAGACAGCTTTATGCATAAACAATATATTATAGTAATTCATTTCGGATGTTCCAGCATATTCCTGCGTGAATTGAAGGCATTGTTGCAGGCATCTTCACCCTAAAGGGCACAATAGGACTCTGTGCCTGATATGCAGTTGGTTTTGTCAATTTTCCGTTTGTGTCTGGAAAAGATCACTAGGCCTATATGGATTGAGGCAGTGTTGCCATTTTGACGCTTTTCGCACCAAATTTAGTGCTTTTTCAAATTATTTAGTGCCAAAAATTTACATTTAGCGCGGCCGCGCGAATTTGGTGCTTCACAATAATTTTTGGTGCTATTTGGTGCTTTTTTGAGGTGGGTAAAAATTAATTTAAAAATCGCTTTGGGAACACTAAAAAGCCGAATTTAAACTGAAGCGAGGGAGTAAAACAGTCTTAGTACATTACCGCGCAATATTCACGTAATTCAACTCCCCTTTAATACGATTTAGTTGACGTGAGTGACTGCAACGAGCAGGCAATATGCAATGTGTTAAAAGATTGTTTAAACAAGAATGGACTTGAGTTGCAAAGACTAGTTGCACTCGGCACTGACAATGCATCTGTCATGACAGGTGTAAACAATGAAGTATATACAAAATTAAAATCCGAAGTTTCTCATCTGGTACTAGTTAGGTGTGTATGTCATTCCCTTCCGCTGGCATTGTCACAGGCTGCAGCTGCTTGTCTGCCCAGGAACATAGAGTTCACGATTAAAGAAACATATGACTGGTTCTCTCACTCAAGTCTTCATCAAGCAAAGTACAGGGAGCTTTTTTGCTTCAATAAATGATGGACAACATCCGCTGAAGGTTGTTCAATTAAGCCGGACACGATGGATCTCCATTCAGTCTGCCATTGTCAGAATAATGCAACAGTGGGTCGAGCTCAGACCTCATTTTGATATAGCAAGAGTCAACGAGCGCTGTTATACAGCAGAACTTCTACATTCTATATTTAGCGACATGAAAAACTATGTGTATCTCATATTTCTCAAGCATATTCTCGGAGAAATTCAAAGTATGAATAAGACATTCGAAGCAGATATACAGGATCCAACACAACTACTCAGGGATCTTGTCCAACTTACGATTCTATCAGTTCAAAGATTGCTATTCCTGGTTGGGGGGGGGGGGGGGGGGGGAATAACAGAAAGTGATGCTATTCAAGATTACTTAGATCATAATCCCAATCTAGGTTATGAGTTTGAGAAAGAAATAGCAGGCTACCAGGTTCCTGATGAGAAACAAATTCGTGGAAGGTGCATCCAGTTTTTAATAGAGCTGTTGACACAGCTGCTTTTACGTTTGCCCGACAACGAGTGTTGCAGTCCATGTCATTCTTAGTGGAAGTGAATGTCTATAGCCAATGACGCCCTGTATATTGGATATTGCTAAAATGTTTGTAGAAGATGCAGCTACTCTCACCCGCATCGATTTCCAGTGGAGAAAACTTCATTATATGCAGTGGACACAGACCTCTGACATACTTGGACTGTGGGCAGAAATAGCCTCATACAGGGATGCCACCAGTGAAAATCATTTCCAAGATCTTACAGATTTAGCTTTAACTGTGCTCATTTTACCTCATTCTTATGCGGACGCGGTGCGTATTTTCAGTCAGATGGGAGTTATAAAATCAAAATTGTGGAACAGAATGAGCATCAAGAGTTTGACAGCTGTTTTGACTATTAGATATGGAATGAAAAGATATGGCAAATGCTGTCATGATTAAAAACTACCTAAGGATATTCTACGAAAAATTGGATCACAGGAGACATATACACGTTTGTTTCAATCATCATCATCATCGTAGGAGCAAACACAGCAGGAAATAGCTACATAAACTGAAGAGGAGTTGTCTGACTGGGATTTGGCAGATCTGGAATAAACTTCATTCTAATATTCAGTGATAACCTGACCTATCAGGTTTTTCCTGTGCCAGTTTCCTGAGCATTGTCATCAACGTGCCGTTGAAACGCTCTACTTGTCGCTGTGAGGGTGGTAAGGGCTGGTATGTATATGATTAGAGTGGAACACCCTAAATACCTCCTCCATTAATTTTCCACAAAACTGGGACCCATTGTCCGTCAGTATTTGATCAGGAAAGCCTAATCTTGTAAAGGCCTCCATCAGTGCGTCCGCCACTCTTTTCGAGTCAATTGTGGTCAACGGTATGGCTTCACCCCACATTGTACAGCAATCCACCATGGTGAGTATGTACATGTTCCTCTTCCTAGTCCTAGGAAGTGGACCCACAATATCGATGGCTACCCTCCCGAAAGGAGAGTTCATGATGGGTATTTTACCCAAGACCACCGGTGCTGTCCAGTGTTTCGGTGCCACCCTCTGGCACTCAGGGCATGACTTCACATACCGACACACATCACCTGTCATTCCCGGCCAATAGTAATGGCAGGAAATTCGCTGCATCGTGGCGGCAATACCCATATGCCCACTGAATGAGATGGTATGCCCCATATGAAGAATCTGGGAACGGTGGGCCTTCGGGACCACCAACTGACCATGTAGGTTGTCCCCCCTTCCGCCTCTCCTGTAGAGTATCCTATTCTTCATATAGTACTGACCCCGTTTGGGTGGATCAGCACTTTTCTGCAGCTTTTTGTAGCAAGGACGTAGAGTAGCATCCTCACTCTGGGCAGTTCGCAACTCCCCTGGCAGTGGATTAGTCACATTTGCTTCTGCCTCATCCGTTCTCGTCTGAGAGCGAGTCTGTATTGCTCCGATATGGATTGGCTCCCTGGGCATTCCCAGAAAGACATACCGGCAACCGAGGATTACGGGAAGCATGGGATCGGTCAACACCGCGGCCTTGATGGTGCCGGTGACAAACCTTGACCGAATCTCCACTCTGGCAATGGGCAATTTCATGGCTACAGCACTCTTCTGTGCAGGCTGTATCTCCATGGTTTCACCTGTGAATTGTTCTGGATGTACCAGATCCGCAGAAATCACGGCCTCCCCGCCCAGTCCTGTGTTGTACAAACACTTCACTTGACGACCGTTAACTTCTACCAATTCCACTACATGTGGTTTATCCTGGTCTGGAGTCTCTTCCTCGGCCTCGACCTGTTCGGTGGGCTCCACCTTAGGTTTCCCGGGGCACACGACGAATTGAGAGTCTCCTGACTTTCCCCTGCAGTCAATAGCAGTGTGCGTATTCGACCTGCAGTGTTTGCACCATTTCCCTGTCCTAGATTTTCTAGTGCCGGACTTTATCACATGCCGCGAAGTGAGGGTTCTTAGCCTTCGATTTGCATTCCTTCGTATTGTGAGAAGGTGACTTACAAATCGAACACCACTTCTCCGACCACGGTCGTTTTTGAGTAGAGCTCGAAGTGCTCTTGCTTCCCTCCTTTGTCTTCTCCAAACTCTCCTCTGAAGTTTTGACATATGGTTCCACCTTCTTAGTTCCTGTGCTTTTTGCTTTCTTCAGGTTATGTTTTTCCTGACTTTTGGTGTTTGTAGAAAGGTTTTCTGCTGCCTCCCCATGTACCTCGACGAACCGTTCTGCCAATTTCGTCACCATGTCGATTCGTTCCGCCCCTTGTTCTCCCAAGAATGTCCTGAGAGGTTTCGGCATTTGCTTTCGCATCTGGTCGACTACCATGAGCTCTTCCAGACTCTCATAGTCATGCGCGAACCCAGCCAAATCCATCCACATATGGAGATAGGCTTTCAGGCGCAGACTATATGCGGCAAACAACTCCCCCGGTTCTCGTTTCGCTCCTCGAAATTTTTTCCGGTAGGTATGTGACATAACCTCGAATCGTTTCAGCAGAGCCGTTTTCAACTCGTCATAATTGTTCTCGTGTCCTGCGGCAGGCGAGAATAAACCTCGTAACCGGTCCCACGTACACCCTGGGATAGCTTGAGATTCCATTTGTCACACTCCAGACCCATAGCAACAGACATAGCCTCGAAGCGTTGAAGGTACTTATCAATCTTCTCCTTGTCCTCCTCGTAGATCGCTAAAGGGAACTTCATAGCATGGTAGCTATGTCCACCTACTGGTGTTGAGCCAGGGAGAGAGGAACCTCCCACTGCTCCCTCAGTTTCCCCACTAGATTGCCTCTTAAGCTCGAGTTCCCGCATCCGGTACTCGTGCTCCCTTTTCTGAGCCTCTTGTTCAGCTTCCCGTTGCTTAGCAGCTTGCTCAACCTCAAGTTTCTTAGCCACTTGCTCTGCTTCCAGTTTTTTAGCTGCCTGCTGAGCTTCAATTTCCAGCCTTCTCATGGCTTGCTCTGCTTCCAATTTCTTAGCAGCTTGTTCTAACTCCATCCTTCTCAATTCCAACTCGGCCTTTCGATCTTCCCTTTCTGCTTGACGATACTCCCTCTCCACCTCCTGTAAGTAATCTGTTAGTGCAGAACCCGATAATCCCATTTCTTCCCCCTTTGCCCTTAGTTATGCCCCAGTTAGTTTAGGAGTGGCCATTTTTCACAAAGGTAATTCAGCAGATAGAGTATAGATTAACTCATAAATAAATGTATAGATAATGAACAATTACAGTTAATCTATATATTTAAGACCACAACACAACACAATCACTCAGTGACTAAGAGCAGAATCAGGACCACAGACTTATGCAGACGTGTGAAATGTGAACAGGTAAGATATGTGTCTTAACCCCAATCCACATTCACTCTAGCTGGATTCTCTCTCTAACAATATCACCGTCCTCTAACTAAAGATCCCGTGTCAAAAAACCCCGTTGTCAGAGGATCCCGCTGTCAGAGGATTCCGCTTACAAGAGATCCCGCTGCCCAAACATCCTGGACGAGCCCCCAATAATGTCGTAAGTAAAGAATGTCGTAGTAGTTATTTGTTCTTCTTTACTACTTTAGTGTCGTACCTGGAGTGAGGGGAATCAACACCCACATTTATTTTAATTCAATATCACTATCCTGGAGATATCCAGCAGACTCCGTCCACAACACTCCCTCAATCTGAAGACACCTTCTTCTCACTCTTACTCACCCCTGGATCATGCCCCCTCTCATTCTTCCCCAACATAACATACTTGACAACTCTAGCTTCAACAAATAAAAACAAGAAATTTATTAAAGCAAAGGGTATATGTAGGAGACACGTGTGTGTGTGTGTGTGTGTGTGTGTGTGTGTGTGTGTGTGTGTGTGTGTGTGTGTGTGTGTGTGTAATGTGTAGAATGTGTGACGTATATTCTAAAGTGTATATAGACTCAGATCAGTGTTCAGGAGTATAGTCATTCTCATCACTGTGCTGAGAACACACCAGCACCATGTATTCCAGACAAACAACCTCACCGAGGTGATGCTTCTCCGGTCACGTGAAGAGTTTCTCCACTATCTCTCGAGGCATCCCGATGTTTGGACATCCATGACAAACACTGTCTAATGAGAGTCTTCAATCTAATTCACACTATGAATTTCCTCTGTTATTAACTGTTTGTTACTCAGAGAATTCTAACACTATTGTCACTGTTACTTGGGAAATCTTAATTGATCTAGTGTCACTGGTTGTAAAGATTCCCCATATTAACACCACAATCTGAATGTTCCAGGTATTTCTATAAATTTATATGAATGTTCCTGGAATCAGTGTTATATATATGTATATAATGTTCTGACTGTTCAGTGATACAACTATCACTTGCTAAACATAAGTATCATCAGCCTTTCCTGCTCAGCAGAAGCCAGGTTCCCGCAGATCAACTGGGGTATAAGCCCAATGTAGAGGTCTCTCAGCAACTTCTGTCTTCAAATCCTGAGCCATCATCTTCTAAACTGTGTTATAGCTTCACTGTTGAATATCATAGCACACCTACATGGAACCTGTTGAGTAGAGAATACTACGGTGAGAGCAACCCAATCCTGGCCGGAATTAGGTGAGTGTAGGCCAATAGCAGCACTCAGATCTATAACAGAGATCCGATCTCTGTCATAAGGCCAAATAACTCATCACATGGTCTCAGACATGGCAACACAAGGAAAGAATAAAGGAACGGGTAGAAACCCAGCAGATGCCCTACTGGAAGATCCTACCATTTCACATTCCCCTCCTCCTTCCCAACCATCCTCAATCTCTCTAATTATTATCCCACTACATTGTCCTCAACTCCCTGAGTAAAATGATATATCACACAAGCTAGTTAAAACCACACAATAGGATACTAGTGCCGACGCTCCTATGATACTTACTAGCACCGCACTTATAGAACATTGTATCACCACACCTATAATACATTATGTCACCTCACAGTACTGTACTCTATTCCTAATCATACTCAGTTAGATATGATTAATAGAATACCATATGCCTATTCCGGTTGCTAATTGAAACTATGCAATCACAGACTGGATCTATGTCCGCCGATAAATATCAACAATTTGACACTATAGTTTCTTTCATTGAACACAACACAGAAACTGCACCGATCCTTCAAACTTCAGAAATCTTGGTCGACTAACTCCACTTGTTTACCGCAACAGCCTTTATATAGGCTTGAGTGACGTCACCAACAAGTCTAGACGCTGAGGCGTCGAGAAGTTGTTTTTCTCTGTATTTTTCCCAACTCAATGTGAACCTCTGTCTGGTGTCCCCTTTCATCTGGGAAATTGTCTCCTGTCTGTGATCTAGAGACCTTCTCCACATCACAAGACTCCATCCGACTTCTGGCCAGACATTCCGTCTACCACTTCAAAGGCTAACAACCGCCCTGGCAGCCGTCTGGCGTTATTCTTCGTTTCTCGAACAACCCACATCATAACAAATGCCGACCGTGTGTAGACATCTTGACGCGACTTATTTTTCTCAGTCTATACAACATCAAAGGGTTGCCTGTTTTTGCAGACGAATATCGGTCTTGTTTGTCATCGATCGAAACTAACAAGTTTATTTTTCGTGACACTGAGTCACAAATCTTGAATTTTGTATACATGTGGTTGCATAATCTATTGTGTCCTGTTCTGAGGCGCAGAATAATGACCTGTTCTGGTCTGTCCATAACGTGGTAGTCGTCTTGAGTAGGGTTTGGTGGCCTTCTGACTGATTTGATCATTCTTTTCTTTTGGTGGTATGTAATGGGCACATCAGATTGTTATTCTTGTGCACCTTCCTTAGCCAAGCGATCAGCGCTGTCGCTTCCGGGTACTCCACAGTGGGATGATATCCACTTATGGTGACCTTATGCTGACTGCTAGTTTAAGAAAGTAGTGTCCTTGGAACTGGCAACTTCCCAGTCAGGAGCGCCTCTATTACTGATTTTGCATCTGCTAATATCACTACAGGTTGTGTACCATGGCTGGTATTTTGTAATTTCTCCGTTGCTATCTTGATTGCCTCAATTTCAGCATTATTAGTTATGGCAGCACTTTCCTGTTGGAACTCTGGCCGTGTCCCTGGTTTTATTTGGGTATTCTATGTACAATCCCGCTCCACCATTGCGAACAGCCATTTTGTGCTGACCATCTGTGTTAAACTCGGATCCAGAGATCCGTGGGTTATCGTCATCAAGAAGCTGAGAGTGGCTGTTCTGCGCTGTACACTGTTCTGTTCTTCCTTGTCCAAATATTCCATCTTAACTTTTGTCTGGATTTGAATCGATAGTCTACTGTTCATCGTTGCATGGGGTTCACTCTGGAATAGTTGTTTAGGGGATACCAACTGTGGGAAGATCGGTGGTATTTTTTTCTCTTCAAGAGTCGTTTGGCCTGGTGGAATTTAAAACTACTTCTTTTCAATCCGCCCCATAGCTAAGTTTTCAAATCTGTTTCTATTAGGGCTAGATTGCTCAGCCCTCCTGTGGTGACTCTAAGAGCTTGATTTCTGCACCCTGTCCAGCTCTTGTAGTGTGGTTTTGATGCCGAACACTACGCAGTTGAACCGTATTCCAGGTGTGGTCGTACGCCCTGTTGTTAAACTTTGCTAAGTATTTTCCCACTAGCTCCCCATGTGGTTTTACTTAGCTTTCTCAGGATGGCTATTTTCCTTCTGGCTTTTGCTACTGCATCACATATACCATGTCATGCCACTTTGTTGTGTCATTACATAGTATATGTGAAGGCCTAACATTTTGCTAGGAAGGCAAGGGCTGTGTGAGTCCAAGATGACTTTGAGCCGCGCTTCATGAATCCTTTGTGTAAATGTGTCATCTGGCGAATGTTGTTTGATCAATTCCCTTATCTCAGTGTCGACCGATGCAGGTCACTAACCTCGGCATTATTCCCTGAGTTTTTTTGTTGTTTTTTTTATCGGTCCATTCCTCTTCGTATTAATACAGACGAATATGTCGTATTTCATGGAAACAAAAACAATCAAATGCAGAGGTTCTAGAAAAACTAGGAATGAAGAGAGAGTTGATGAAAGAAATAAAGAGGAGGCAAGTGAAATATTTCGGCCACGTTAAAAGACATGATACTCTTATAAAAACCATACTGGAGGGCAAGGTTGAGGGCAAGCGAGCAAGAGGTAGACAACGCTAACAAGTGGGAAGATAACATCAAGAGATAGACGAACATCAGCATGACAGAATGTAGTCAGGGCGAAAGACAGACGGTGTTGTAGATCCATTGCAGCCAACCTTCATTGTGGAGACGGCACCTGATTGACTCTCAGATATGACATAACCAATGCAATGCTGTGTCCATCGTTGGTAAGACAATGGTGTATAAAATGGCGGGGCACAACAATATGTCGTTTGTGGAGACAAGTATAAGTCTCGTTGCTTCATTGTGCACCTTGTCGAATCTTACTAGCGGTGTCTTGCTGACAGAGAGGAGGCCCTGGCCGTAAATGATGCTTAGCACAAGTTCCTGGTAGAGAAGGAAGAGAAGGTGTTGTTCAATGCTGCCATCACCTGCAGTGATGTTTAAGCCTTTCCTGGCTCTATTTATGACATTGTCAACATGATACTAGTATGGCAAGCATCTGTCAAAGGTATATAACTATATATAAAGATATTTCTTTACTGAAGGATTGCAATCGTTGCTTGGTTCTTCATTTGCTTGGTATTTTACAATTATTATTGGATATTATTTGCATTGTCTGTTTACTGCAAAGCTGCGATATATTTGACCAACACAGCCAACTTCTTCTAGACATCTGTTGACCTGGTTAACCCTCCGAGGTATGTTCTTCTCTTGTTTAAAGTAAATAAGAGCCCTTTTCCATACCTTGAGATGAATTGGGACATGTTTGTTTCTGGTCTAAATCATAGAACTGTCAATGGGTTAATCTGATTGAAATCACAAGTATATAATAAATCTGCTATTAGGTTTACGGCTGTTTCATCGGTAAATAGATGAAGGCAAGAAGACATATGTAGCAAATCCAACTATAGCAGATCCAATGGTTTAAAAGGAAAACCCCTGATCACAATCTTCAATCAAGTTATACTACTCTGATAAAATGGTTAGAATCTGTTAACTATGAAACACATAAAGTCCACCAAACAGACCAAGGGGTCAGCCAGTCAGTGTGTGCTGTGTCCAATAATATTTTGCGTTCACTTGATTTGAACTCAAGCATAGTCCATAACCGTGCTACTAGTACTACTTCTAATGCACTGAACTTATTTCAGCGTGTGGACTAGCTTGCCCTATTACCAGTGTCCCTCACAATCAGGTGAACCCCTCTAATTTCAGGGGTACTTGTTATTTACAAGTCAAGGATGAGAAGTCAATATTTTAATCCAACTGACTGCTGTAGGGGTTGAACCAGCTAACTTAGCATCAGCACACCAGATGTTTAAGAATTAGAGCTCTTATCTATTCAGCCATGCTGACCTCTGCTGTTAAATCATGATCTGGGTATATCCTAATATGTTGTGAAGTTCCAGTACCGGTCTTACACACCTGGATGGTCTCTGAACATGAAGGGAAGGAGAACTCTGTAACAAATCCCCACGGAGATAATACTTTGGTCTCTACACCAACCTCACATCTTTTCGGGACTCAAATGACCTGAATGCATCAAACTTAAGAGTAGATCTCACAGTATTCCTGAGGCTTCACAAACAACAACAACAATATCGAATTATAAGACTGTTATTTCAAATGAGCTATGATCAAGTAAAATAAGGTTTCCTAATGGCAGTCTATTTTTTTTTTAGAAAAGTTAGATTGGATATGTAAAGTATGTGGCTTAGATAACATCCACAAATGAAAAATTATGATAATTAACAGTGGAAAAGAGAGGCTATCAATGTATATCACAGTAAATGGGGAAATACTAAAACAAGTAACAAGTTTCTCCTATCTTGGAATGCAGTAACAGATGATGGCAGAAGTGAAACAAAACTTTTAAAAAAAGAATAGGGACTGCCAAAAATATTTTCAATAACACGAAACCAGAATTAACATCTAAAGATATTAAATACGCCTTAAATATTAGAACTGTGAAATGTTATGTATATTCAACACTAATATAGTGAGCAGAAGCCTGGGCAATGAACAAGCAATTAGAAAGTCGAATAGAAACCCTGGAGATATTGATATACAAAAGAATATGTCATACCTTATGGAAACAAAAAGAATCAAATACATAGGTTCTAGAGAACTGGGAATAAAAAGAGAGTTGATAAAAGAAATAAAAAGGAGGCTAGTGAAATATTTCGGTCATTTTAAAAGACCACACTCTTATAAAAACCATACTGGAGGGCAAGGTTGAGGGCAAGCGTGCATGAGATAGGCAACAATACAAATGGGAAGATAGCATCAAGAGATGGACGAACAGCAGTCTGACAGAATGTATAATCAAGCAAGAGATATATTGCAGCCAACCTTTACTGTGGAGATGCCACCTGATTGATATAGTATTATAGTGTGCATTTTTTAAAGATGGTTTATATTGATAAATCATGGAAGTATTTGCAATAAATATTTTAAAATAAAAAACAAACATTGGCGAAAGCTGGTTCATTTTATTGTTCTTATGCAAATACTTTAAATGCATATGGGAAGAGAGAAATATTGGCTTGACAATAAGCAATTTGAAATGTTAAAAAGCAATATTATTAAATATGAAAATCCCTCTACACTAAAGAGCCTTGTAAGTTATAAGGCTCAGAAATAAGAATAGAACAAACAAAGCAAATGAATGTTTAATATGTTGTAATAAGGTGTCAAAATCAAAGCTAATCAAACATCTCAAGCAGACATGGACACCACTAATTCTAATTTTGAATCAAGCACACAACTAGACATAGATCAGTGAAATGTTATAGCGAACGAAAGAAGACGAAGAGGAGGAAGGAGGAGGAGGGAGGAGGAGGAGGAGGAGAGAGAAGAAGAAGAAGTGAAAAAATGTTATGTACATGAAACATTATATTAAAAGATTCGTTTATAGTATGTTTATTCAATCCCAGCATAACATACAAGCACACCATTATCTGTGCTTGGAATTACCATGCCACCTGAACACTTTATCTTTACAGTTCTGCTCACTGCCTATTATCAACACTGCACCCAGACATGTTAGTAGGTGCTCTGAGCCTCTCCACAGTAGGTCCACCAGTAAACAGTGATAACCGTGCCAGTTCAGTGCTGACTGACAGTCCTTCTGGTGTGCTTTGATGAGCTGTCTTCTATGCTTCTCTGAGCTTCAGTCCAAACTTATGCTTTCTAATTATGTAAAATAGGTAAAGTAAAGGACTCTTTTACGTACCTTGAGGCATACTAGGTATATGGTGGTAGCCCCTTATTGTAATAGATCACTCAGTGATTGAAGTGGTCATTATCACATCAATCGTCTTTACTTTATGGGACATTTCCTGGAACCCATTTTAGGCTGGGTTGACCTGAGAGCCCAGATGAACTAAAAAAGAAAACCTCCCTCGATGGGGATACAAACACACGTCCACTAGGCAGACAGGTAAGCTTTCTAGTCAGTGTAATACTATGACTCCCATTATGAACATCGATTAATTTAGTTGAACGTATTTGTTTGATTAATTTAGTTAAAATGTCTTGTTTTGGCCCAACTCTCTTAAGCCATTCATGATGTCACTTGATCCATTGGTTGACCATCTGTGATAGTAACAGGACCAGCAAGTATATCCACTCTTTCATGGCCCATGACTATGCACGTTCTGGAACAATGATGAATGTAATTCTGAAAATTGTGGGCCTCTGCAAGGATTCAATCAAATATCACAACCATTATAATCATGTAGCAGGTCTTTTTTTCAGGATGTCACTCTCATCACAGCTTTCTGAAAAGTTTCTGCATCCTTTGCCAACTCACTTGCCTCATGCATTTTCGTGCCCAAGATGTCAGTAATGTCCCTTGTCCATCTTCATTCTGGTCAACTTTGTCTCTTCTTCCACAATACATGCCTTTTATCACTGCCATGTTTAATATAGAAAGTATTTCAGTTTCCAAGATTATTTCTTTTATTAATTATTTAACTTCTATCACAGGGATTAGCATAAATATTTATATTACAAAAACATACATATCAAGATGAAAACTGTAACAATGTATTATTCTTTTTTATAGACAATACCTTATGACATTGGCTGTAATCTTTGTCCACAGCCTCCTATCATGCACTGTCAGTCATATCCAGTACAATACCAAATACTACAATATCAAACTATGTAGCATCCCCTGTTAGAACCTTCCTCTGTTCTTTCCCCCTCCAGCTAACTTGTTTTCATCCCACTTTCCAGCTGACCAGATTACCATGAGAATCATACAATATACTCACACAATGCATCCCACTTTCCAATTCACCAGAATACCATGACAATCATATAATATACTCACAAAATACAATCCAAAACTTGAAAACCATTGTTACAATAATGAAAATAAAAACACATGGTTGTTTTTAAAGCATAATATTGTATTAATTAGTGTAGATTATATATCTAAACAAGACAAAAAGTAAATTTTAAAAACTGGAACTTTTAAAATACAAATTAATTATTCATTTTCATGTAATTTTCTATTTTATTTATTGTATTTATTTTTATTTGTCTAAAGGGTGTGGGTATGGATATTTTGGTTGCATATATTATTTTCAGTTCTATCATTTTGCATTATATGAAATTAATTATGACAAGAACATGTGATAATTTCACATGATGATACATTTCATGTATTTGAAGTTATAGTTTCCAATTAAATTGCAGAGAATCTAGTAAGTTAGATGTAAACATGAAACATTTAATTTTTATTTAGTTACTTTTGCACAACATGCACCTGCCAAAACACAGAGATTAGCAGTAATGCCTATATCCACAATTTTATGTGCTATTGTTGTTTATGGCTGTGCTAGAATATAATATAGAGTCAGGTCTTAGTCAGATATGACTGAGCTACTGTACGACAGTAGGCAGTACTACCTGCTTTCTGTTAGTGCAGAATGTTGGGTGGCGCTCACCAAACCCAACATCCCACATCGTGCCAATGGCTTCGGTTGGTGGAACACAATTGAGTGGGTAGGAGCCTTACTCTAGTGCAAGGAAAAGCAAATTAAAAACTACGTCATGGCAGGGCAGACCTGGACCTGAGCCTTGGTCAGAAACTGATCAGGGATGGAAGCTCCAACAGGTGGACAGTTACAGCTTTGCTTTCTTGATCCAGTTTCTGCAGCATGTCTTGTTCGAGACGTATTAGTGTTGTCTTTCCTCTGGAGTACACTAAACAGGCCGAGAGAGGGACCATGATGCATGGGCAACACATGGTCTCTAAAATTCAGCCCAGGTTTTGTGTTATGGAGAGGTATATCTCCATTTTACAATCATCTTTCAAGATGGCAAGGTACAAGCCAGAATATAACATGTAACTGCCATACTCTTCTTATCATCAATCAGGCTTAATTTGCCATTCAGGACTAACTGTTTAACAATTGCTCAATATATGGACGTGTCCTGCATTTGTCTTGTAACAAGTTTCTCAACCTAAGGATGCTTCCTTGGCTTGGTATTATGAAAAGATTCTTACACCAGGTGTCCAGAGTTGATCCTATGAAACGGTGCTTATCCTAGGGGGTCCTGGACTAGCTCTGTTAAAAGCTGCTCAACCTAAACATGTGTCCTGGACTGGTCCTATAAAAGTTTGCCCACTCTAAGGATATCTTGCATTTGGGTATACATCTTGTCTTTATATTTAACTATTACTTCTGTTTTATTTTTATTTCTTTGTTTTGACTTTCCGTTGCAATTACATCTATCATTTCTTATAACTGCATTTAATTTTCAGTGACCAAAACCATGTCATACGTATAACGCAAGTTGTTTACATTATTCCCACCAACTCATATGTCTGGCATGTCTTAGGCTTCCTTCCCTCCGCTAGCCTATGAGCCACCCTTTGGAAAGGTAGAGTACCTGTTTATCCCCCAATCAGGGTACATGAAACCATTCGAGTAGATGGTGGATGGAACTGCAGAGCAGCCAATAGTAATTGATGGTTATGATTTCAAGTTTCATGACAGTACTGCAGATTCTTTATAGAGATAATGGCTATGGTAAGAAAGCAATGGCAAACTACTTCTTTACGGATGCCTCGTGTATCATGTCTGTACAAAATATATTCAAAGTGAGCGATGTTAAGAGGATTTCAAGAACAGTGTCATCCAGCAGGGATCAGCGTGTGATGCAGGTGCTATCTGACCATCATCCAACGACTGTATGCAAATCAAGAAGTAATGCTTTTGTCATAGGTACATGGAATGTGAGAACACTGATGCAAGTTGGTAAGAAGGAAAACATCAAGTGAGAAATGAAAGAAAAAAATGAATATTACTATCTAAGGATTATATTAGACAAGACAGGAGCAAGATGTAAGTACTCAGACGAATATAGAATAATTTACTTTGGAGGGCATAAACATGAAAGGAGTGTGTGTATTGTCACATTACCTAAGAATCTGAGTTGTAAATGTATATTATGTAACACTAATGCTGTGGCTTAGGGGTAGTGAAAAAATTTCAAAATTCACCAACATATCGTGTCAAGGTTCGAAATCAGCTGCAAATAATTAAAAGCAGACCATCTTGCATTGATTTCAATGATATAAGCATCATCCATTCAGAAAACTATGACAAACTACGAGGAGTTTTCAAATAAAAACTGAAAAAAAAGTGTGATAGAAATTACAATAACTCTGTCATTGTCTTGTAACCTGTCAATATTGTTGTTAAGGGTGTCAAGAGTGTTAAGCTTGTGACATCACGGTGCAGGACGAAACGCAGTGACGTCATTAAGGACTATTTAAAGATCGCCACCCCACTTTTGACATGCACCAAAGAGGAGCAGCATTCTATTATCCATTTTTTTATCAGTGAAGGGGTGAAACCTATAGAAATGAAGGTCCAGTATGATGATGCATGCCTGTCAGTTCAGCAAGTGTATAAGTGGAGTAGGAACTTTCAAAACTTTTCGGTCCGATGAAGAAGAGGTACATCATGTGTTCATGAGTGATTACACATGTGACCAAGAGTGTTTATGTCTACAATAATCCACGCACTTTATCGGTGCTGGAGGATTTGCATTGAACGCAGTGGTGACTACATCGAAAAATGATTCATTTGTTCTTTACAACAGCCCAAAAATCATGGATTTGATTGTAACATCCTGTAAAGGATATGCAACTAACATGTAAGGTAAAATTCAAGTAACAAGCTTCAACTGTTAAAGCTCTGAGCTGCTTAATCACACTGTACATCTGTCAACTGCAAGTGAACCTCAGCAATGACCATTACAAAACATGCGTCAGTGGCTTCAACTTATCACTGTTCATTTATGGCAGTGATTTTCCATCATTTAGCTCTTTACAGTTGCTGACCATACTTGGCTTTTTAGACTCAGATGAAATCAGCTGCATCATTGATGCACCATCCTGGTCATTTAACATCCTGTGAGATTATGGTAGAAAAGTTATAAAGTAACAACAACTCTTATAGAAACACAAATATGGGGGTAAACAAAGTAAAGTAAAATTACCCGTTTCCACGTCTTGAGGCCTACTGGGTAGTATGGTTTGATGGGTGATGTGGTCAATATCACACTGGCCACCTTTACTTCTATGAACATTTCCTGGTATCTGTTTTAGGCTAGGTCTATCTGGGAGAACTCTGGGGTCATTGCTTGAGTTATAGTTTGTGCTTTTCTCCATGTTCTCGACAGGTGGCTTGTCACTCTAGGGAAAGAGACCTAACCAGATAGGGCACAACCTGGTACAATGAAGTCAATCTACCGGCCATTAACCTTAACCTGGCAACCAAGGTCAATTAAAAATTCCTAACCCGATGAGGATTTTAACACATGATCATTAGACCAGTAGGCAAGTGTGCTAGTCACTTCGCTATTGTGGCTCCATATTATGTGGTACTACTCTCTAAAACACAACGCAAAATTCTGTCCATCTTAGTTTTCACTGCATCGGGAAGGTTAATCCAGTCAACAAATGCCTGAAGAAGTCAGATATGTCCCCTGAAAGCTGCAAATATTGCAGCTCTGCTGCAAACAAGCACAATGCAATTACATCCAAAACAACATTACGAATGAACACAGAAGAAGAAGAAGTTTTCACTGCTTAACTCAAGGGGTATGTAGTCTGTATGTCTGTATGAATGTTGATGTTTGAAAGTAAATAAGACAATGAATGACAAAATTTGAGGCACTGGAAGAAGAATTTGAGGGCTCATGGAGGGAAAAGAAAACAAATGCTGAGGTGTTGACAACTGCAAGTGTTACTAGATCATTTACCAAAATCACAAATAAATGAAATTTATGGGGACAAATCAATAGAAGATATAATAGAAAAATATCAGTATACAGAAAAACGTTAGGCAAAAGAAAATAAGCTAGCTAAGAAATAGTTAGGGGCGTTCATTTGAAACCTGTTCCAATAGTTTTATTACAAAAGCATGAAAGAAACATTAACAGGTGTGGTAGAATTAAACATTCATTTTGAATTAATTATGCACCATGGGTTGGTCAGAAGACGTCGCCATAGGCATTCAGGCAAGCATCCCATTGCTTAGGTAGGCGGTGAATGCTGTCAGCAAAAAAGGATTGTGGTTGCTCACTGAACCAAGTGTTTACCGCGTTCATCTGCATCTGTGTGAAATTGTTACCCCTTGAGAGCTTTTTTAGAAGGTCCGAACAAATGGAAATCACATGGTGACATATCAGGACTATGGGCTGGATTTTGCAGAATTTCCTTGCAAATGCTTCATGCACAACCTTTGCGACATGCGGACGAGCATTATCGTGCAACAAAATCACACCGCGAGAAACCATACCAGGTCGTTTATTCTTGATGGCTTTTTGCAGCTTGTCTAGTGTTTGCAAGTAGTGGATAGAGTTGATGTTGACACCAGGTTCTTTAAAATCGGCCAACAATAGCCCTTCGTGGTCAAAAAATGCGCTCAGCATGACCTTACCAGTGGAAACCTGTAACTTGAATTTTTTGGCTTTTGGTGATCCAGCATGCTTCCATTGCATGTTCTCTCTTTTGCTGCTCGGCTCAAAGTGGTGACACCATGATTCATGGCCTGCCACTATGCGGAAGAGAAATGTATCACCCTCCACTCTGTAACGCAGCAAGTGATTCAAACACCATCCCATGCGTTCCTCTATTTGGTAATCAGTCAACATCCGTGGTATCCACGGTGAACACACCTTCCGATATTGCAATTTCTTAAGAACAACCTTTTGAATTGTCCAATTGACACATTAAATTATTTCACTAGCGAATGTATGCTTCAAAAACGATTCATCTGTACTGCTGCATCAATTTTGGTGATGGTTTTTTCTGTAGCAATAATATGTGCTTGACCCGGCCGTCGAAGGCGTGAACTGATGTCCTTTCCGAAACATTCGTGCCCAGTCTGTCACTGTTGTCTTCGACACATATTTGTTACCGTACAATGTTCTTCAATGAATGTCCACTGGTCGACATCCTTCAAATGAAAGAAACTGAATCACCGCTCTTTGAGCTTCTTTGGATGGATTTTGGATCAATCAATCAATCAATCATGTGCCATGCCGGAAAGCGTGGGCGGTCATGACTCGCCATTTCACTCTATCACCAGAGTCGTGGATCAGCTCAGTGTTCCTGACTCGTCCATGCCATGTGGTCAAGCCATCTAGGTATTTTCCTCTCGGTCTTCCCATTGGTCTGTTCCCTTCGATCTTGCCAGCTGTCAATAAGTTCTCCAATCCATTTCTTCTCATAACATGTCCAAAAAATTTTGACTGTCTACGTCTAATTTCTCTAATCAATTTATGATTTTCATTTGTCTCCTATAGTACTTGGTCATTGGTTTTTCTGTCTGTCCATGGTATTTTGGATCACCCCTGGCTATTTTCTCAACGGTCAGAAACAGAACCTATGCATCACAGAACTGATAAGCATTTGCTCTTTTATTCATTGGTCAGTACTGATCACATGACTATGACATGATCATGTTCAACGTACGCAATTACGCGCGGTGCGGCACGAACAGATTTCAAATGAAAGCCCCTTATATGTATGAAAAAATATTAACAGCTGAAAAACAAACAGTGATATAAGTAAGATCAATTCAGTTAAAATATCAGGTGACAAAGAGGACTGTAGGTTCATGACAATAACTGATTCAGACCAGGCACCTTAGGAAGAAGTGTGCTAAACTATTCATAAGAATGACCCTGATGACAGATGAAACTCAGTTTCATAGTCATTAAGGTATGATATAAAATTTTCAAAACTATGTTGAAACATACACCCACAAATGCATGTTGCAAAATGTGAAAACATCAAACAATGGTGGAGAACAGAAACATCATTATTATTGTTCAACCTTTCTGCCTTCAAAACATTGTCAACTTCAGAGTTCACAAATATCTGTGTTTGTGTAAGATTGATTGTGTTTGTGTAAGATTGATTGCACATCTCTGTGTTGTTCCAGAATTGTGAATAGCTTACCTAGCGGCAATATGCACAATTCTTTCAACCCAGTCATGATGCTCTATGATGATTTGAGATTTAGCAATGCTGTCACTTGGGGAATCTGTAGAATTGTCTAAAACAGTTACAAACAAAAACAAAATGGTTTTAGAATGAGACATAAAATGTGCCCTGTCACACAAATATTACCTAAAAAAACTCAGTGTGAAGTGATTTACCGCAGCCTAATGAATTTATTAACTCATTATAAAGCAAATAAAGCACCATGCTTTGATTATTTACCATTTAGGTAATAAAAATCGTGAGTTGTTATAAAACTATGTATAATATTTAGAGTGACAAGCAGTCAGTAGTTTAGCACAGAATGAATCCAGAAAATGAAAAGTAGGCGTTAGTCAATACTTGACAGATGGTGAATTATTATCACCCCGGGAAGGTTAACTTGGTCAACAAATGCCTGCAGAAGTCAGGTGTGGCGCCCTAACAGCACAAGAATGCAGCTCTGCTGTAAACAGGCACAACGCAATCACATCCAAAAGAACTCTCCGGATGAACGCAGCAGAAGAAGAAGAATTATTATCATCTGCTACTTTGCAGATGATTGCTCTCATAACAGCCCCTCCAGAATGGCTCTCAATCTCTCATGAGTTCTCGTGCCTCAGACATTTTCATGCCTAGGTTGTCTTTGATATCCTTTGTTCACAGTCACATTGAGCAACCCCCAACTGTTCTTCCAGGAACCATGTCTTTCATTACTGTTCTCTCTAAGCCATTGTGATATTTAATGTGGCCCAAGTATTTCAGTTTCTGGGAGATAATACTGTTTTTGAGCCAGTTTTCTTTGATGGTCAGATTTTGTAGAATTTCAGTATTATTTACTTCTCTTTGATCTATGGCATTCTAAGAATATTTCTCTAATATTTAAATACAAAAGCCTTGATTCTCTATTAGTACAGAATATATATTTTTTTTAAAATAATAATAATAATGCCACTGTTTTCAGTTCTACAGGACTCAAGACATTAATTTTTCTGCCACAAACAAATTTATATTCTTACTGTTTCATTATTCTTCTTCAGCGTTCCAAGCCATTTTCGTTTCTTTGCTGCAGATACAATCCATCTCCATTCGTCTCTCTGGTTGACCTTCTCTTGCCAGTCGTTGATTCCAAGTGCTTGTAGGTCTGTATATATATTATCTCTCCACCGTCTTCTTTGTCTACCTCGGGGTCTACGGTCATTTATTTCTTGAGTTTAAGCGAGTTTTGTTTCCCTATTATCTTCCATTCTTTCTATATGCCCCAGCCATTGTAGTCTATTAGCCTTCATGATACCAGTGATTAGCGGGGACTTAAACAGATCATAAATGTCTTTGTTACTTCTTCTTTTCCACTCTCCACTTTGTGTATCCCTAATGGGTCCAAAGATGCGTCTTAAAACTTTGTTCTCAAAGGTTTGTAACAAGGCTTCATCTCCTTTCATTGTACTCCAAAAAATGCAGGAGATCCACAGAAGCTTTCAAGTGAAGATGGCAAATGATCTCATCAAATCCTTTGTTTAAAAACGAGTTCAAGATATATATAATTATCAAACAAGTCAATAAAGAATTTATGGGAACGGCTCGACCAACAAATGAAAACAAAGAAAAAAGCATGGGTTTGCTTAGCATAAATTCTCCAGAGAGGAAAAAAAACGAGCATAAGCAACATCAAATTTAGAAGCATTCACTGTGGAAGACAATGGAAATGAAAAAATACAAGCCAAAGATGGCATACATTAATGGATAAAAACACTATAATATACACAAGACAAATAGAGAACTGTAGTACATCATACCAACAAGGCTTGATTATAAAACAAAGAAGTCTATTACTTAAAATATAGGAGAACAGGATCCAAGGCAAGAGAACAAGAGAATGTATTTTTAAAACTACATCACAAAGGCATGCAAGGATGTTTGGACACAGACTTATGCTGACCTGAAGAGAGTTGCTGAGAATAGGAGATAGTGAAGAGATATGATCAGATGACTTCAACAACGGTCTTCAGACTGACCTAGTGAGCGAATGAATAGAAATGATTCATGTGCAGGTGATACACTGATAAAAATAAGGAGTAATGGAAAATTGAATTCAATATGCCACGTTGAAATCATTTGCAGGAAGGAGCCATGGCAAAGTGGATAATATATTCACTTGACAGTTCAGTGGTTCTCTGTTTAAATCTCCCTTGATATGGGGATGCATTTATGTGACTACATGGTTCCAGGGTCACTCAACTCTTAAAAATGGATATCAGACATTTATGCTGGCAATTAAATGAAGACCAGCATGATACTTATATTGCTATTAACCCTCTTTGGACAATAATCACCTTCAAATTAATATACTTTTTGTGGCTGACTCAGGTCACATGATTATTAATCTGAGTCAGGGATGGACCCTAAGATAACTTCTCTTCTGAGGTTGAACGGGGTAGAGGGGCAATTGGTTAAATGGAATGAAACAAAATACTGATCATCACCAATCAAGTGTTGCCTGGTCTCAAAACATGGACCTTGCACAATGTCCCCAATCACCTTGTGTTACCAGGGCCCATAAAGGGAAACCACAGTAGCACTGTAACCTACCAAGCACGTCATAGGAGGTAACTGAGCAGGATTGATGTGAGACTGGCTACCTCAACCCATAGAAAACTGCAGCTGCTAAATCCAACCAGTCATGAACAAGTCTACAAATGGCTTGTAAACAATATAAAATAACATTCTCAGATGAGCAGCAACTAAATTTGTTTCATTTTCACTTTCTCTTCATTGTTTTCATTTCTTTCATCGTTTTATTCTTCTCATCTCGATCTTATGCCATAATGTAATCACTCAAGGAACTTCTCTGTGATTATATGTTGTGTTTTGTGTATGTATGTGTTTGCTGATGAAGGCTAGTTGCTGCAACTATTCTGTTCTGTTTCTGTTCGTATTCTGTTCTGTAAAGCTGCATTACTTTGTGTTATTTTATATTGTTTACATTTCCACAGCTTAACCGCAGTTCCACCAAATTTTATTCATATTTTACAAAGGGCTTGGGTTTGTTGAGGGTCTATGCATGATTGGGAGACAAAAGGCAGCAGAAGACGAAGACAATATTCCCAATAACCCACATGATATGGAAACACAATCGTTAACTTTTAAAATTAAGTCTTCTATGCGCTTACCCTCTTTTTGCTTTGATATCAGTGGACCACTTTTCAGTCTGAGTTTCGTAATGAGGGAATTCCACAGTACGGTAAACATCTGAGCTTCATCACTGTTAACAGCTGCACAATCTTTCTGTGCTGTCAGCGTGAGAATGTCCAAGAGGATTGCCAGAAAGAGATTGGTCAGAAATACTATACAAATGATGACAAACAGGCAAAAGAAGAGAATTGTCTCCCATTGATCTGTCTCTGGCAAATTTGTTTCCTGAAATATTTTGAAAAAAAAGATGTGAAAACATAAACTGCCTTAAGAATTTATGGTGACTATACATTAAACATATTTTTATCTCAGTGTTACTAATAAATAACATCTTATCCCTCAAAAATAATAAAAATCCAGTCAAGGATTAGTTAATGAACAAATAATCCAAGGTCAATTTATTTACCTTAAAACTGGAATGCCCCATAAGTCCAGTGAAGAGTGTTGTCAAGCAGCTCATGAAGCTCTTGAAGTATGGGCTAGTATGGCTGAACATACCAAATCCCAGAAAAGCAAAAGCTAACTATAACAAGGAAAATGTATGCAAAGAAGCTTGGCATGATATTGACTGCCAGCTTCAGGACATGATACACCTGAAGAAAACAAAAAGCAACAACAGACATTACTACAATAACTAAATATTTTTAAAAGCAATTGGACATGTGGATGGGATATGCACAAATATGCTGAATGCAGTGCTCAACTCTTGGTATACAACACAATGCCTAAAATCACTTAACTGATTTAGTGCCGAAGAATAATATATCGTGAAATGTAACCTACCATATGATAGACTGATGTTATATCGCTATACTAGGGACCCTTATAATATTTCTTCTGTTCCTTGGTATGTTTCGCAATTTTAATGCTCAGTAAAGGAAAACTTGACATTATAATATTTAATCATTTGATTGTGTACAATCATCTCATCTAACAGTACACCACCAAGTTCTTCTTATATCTTGCGAGTGCTGAGGTGAAGCATAAACAGCAGGATAGTGCTGTTGTGGGATTCATATATTGTGATTATCTTGGATTCTGTTATTCCCTCTGTCCATCATTTACATGGTCAGGCCTCTTCTTCTGGTTCTGCTTGGTCTGTACATCATTGCTTGTTGTGGTATATTGTTAGTTGGTAGCCTAGTTATATAGCCAAGCCATTTAACTTGCTGTTTTTCTGATGAAATCTAGCACTGCTATAACCCCCACTTTAGTCCTGATTTGTTCATTTCTGATTTTCTCTCTTCTTGATGATACATCGAGTATACTTCTCATGTTATTTCACTTCTGATTGTTGTAATTTTTCTTTTCTCTTTTTCTGTCATTGTCCATTATTGTGTACAATGTTTGGTCCAAATCTAACTTATTGTGTGGCGCTGAGCCAGTTAAGTCACTTAAAAGTACCTGACAAAGGAAAGTTTTTAATGTTAAATATGAAACAAATGAAAAACAAAATGTAATGATGTTCTTTTCTAGCCAATATGTCTAAGATAATTATCTAACAATTTTTAACTCTCTTGTGCTAGGCAGTCAAACTGAACTACGCTTATTGCTCTATTTTGTATTAATTCCCTATAAGAATCTAACTAATTTGTAGGTGTTTGTGTTTCTGAACATGGTCCAGAGAATGAATGTATACAAGACATGGTTTTCCAGCATGTATACAGGAGTTTCACAATGCTGCCGGAGTGACACATGTCTGTCTGTTACCACCCACCCAGTTTAACATAATTTTACAAAATAAATCATGTCAGAAACCTTGATTAAAAGAAATAAAGAAACAATAATAACTTCAGTACACACTATCACACATCCGGCTATAGAATAGACCTTTTAAAGATATATTTAGTACAATGTAGTAGTATATTCAAAACAATGTTTTCCCTCAGTAAATTTAAATACAGTACAGAAGACACAAACAATATGTTGCACATTTTATTGCCTGGCATATTTAGCTGCATCTCATCATGTGCATACTGCAGAGTCATATCATATGAAGTGAATAAATGAATAATACTTTTGCTGAAATTCTTAAAACACTGTGACTGATATTGTAGCAGGAATGATCATGATTTTAAAATTGAGTACTTACTAATGAGACTACCACAGATAGATAGGCCTTGAAAAACCAAATCTAATGGTACCACAATGATGCCTGTATGTCAATATTCTTAGTGGAGATATTCACATTTTTGTGAAGGTATATCGGGATAAAATATTGACATATTTCCCTAATTTCAGGACTCTAAAGTGTGTCCATTTTATCTCCACTTTCAGTCCATGTGAGATTGTCTCAAACGAGTTACAGAAGGATTTCTTCTTCTTCTGCTGCGTTCATCCGGAGTTTTTTTTCCGGATGTGATTGCATTGTGCCTGTTTACAGCAGAGCTGCGTTCTTGCGCCGTTAGGCCGACACATCCGACTTCTGCTGGCATTTGTTGACCGGGTTAACCTTCCCGGGGACAGAAGGATTTGAAAATTGACTTCTTCTTCTTCTTCGTTCATCCGGAGTTTTTTTTTTTTTCCGGACGTGATTGCGTTGTGCCTGTTTACAGCAGAGCTGCGTTCTTGCGCCGTTAGGCCGACACATCCGACTTCTGTGGGCATTTGTTGACCGGGTTAACCTTCCCGGGGGTTTCTTAGGACGTTAGACTCTCACTGTTGTGGTGTTATCTCCCATCCCAGCTGGCCCATATAGAACAGCCAAAGGCATCCTGGTCGGCCCTCAAGGGAAGGCAGGGGCAGACCATGGGCATTCCCCGCCATCCAAGGAGGCTTCCATAATTGCAGAGCCATCACACAGCGCTCTGGTACTGGGCTCACCCAAGGAATCGTCACGTCCTGCACATGGCTGCTTAGCCTCACTTCCGTATATTGGGCCTTCCGTTCACCATAGGCTGTTCTTCCAGAAGCCAGAAGAATGCAGTTTGCAGATGACATCCACACAGTGAGCTTTCGATTCGGACTTTCCACGTAATGGATTTGCTATCCAAGCAATATTCCATTTTGTGCCACTAGGACACTTTTTTCACCTTTTATGAAGCCCACACAGTGAGCTTTCGATTCGGACTTTCCACGTAATGGATTTGCTATCCAAGCAATATTCCATTTCATGCCTCTGGGACGCTTGTGTAACCGACATACCTGTGGTATGAAGTGTGGCAGTCTAAATACTTCTTCATGTACATTTAAATGTCAACCTGAATACAGTTAAAGTAAGCTGCAGTCGACTTGAGCTTGTTGATATCTCCATAGAGCTTGTCCTCGAATGAAGCAGGTGTGGGCCAAAATATCTTTCTCTGTTCTGCATATATTGGGCACTCTTGCAGCAAATGTTTAGCTGTCATTTTACCAGTTCCACAATTACATTCATCTGTGTCTCCTATCTTTAGTTTGTTGAACAAGTGGTATTTCAGCCTGTTATGTCCTGTGCGGAGTCTGAAGATTGCTACTTGTTCTCTTCGGTCGAGTTTGTAATATGCATCATCCTTCTGGTGGCCTGGATGCTCTGATTCCCATTTGGTTCTATAAGTGCTTTTAATCAACCTCTTTGCCTCATTATAGGTTATGTCTATGTCAGGCTGTGGTAGTCGTCCGCCCTCTTTTGCCAGTCTGTCAGCCTCTTCATTTCCCGGTATACTGCAATGTGATGGGATCCACTGTATTACAACTTTTTTGGATTTCTGGCATAGACCAAGGAGTGCTGCTCTTAGGTCAGCTAGTTCTGTGCTGTTTTTGCTCTTCAGTATTGAGACAGCTGACTTTGCATCTGTAAAGATAGCTATTTGTGTCTCTTTATTTTCCTCCATCAAGAGCATTTCTGCTGCAGTTTTCAGAGCCTCTACCTCCGCTTTGAAGTTACTTGAAAACTTTCCAGTTGCCACTGAATGTGTTTTTTTCACTCCATTTTTTAAATTTAGGAGAATTCCTCCTCCTCCATTCTCTACTGAATTTTTGGCTGATCCATCTGTATATGCATGGGTCCAATTGCTGCTTGGGTAATGTTCTTTTATGTAGTTTAGGGTTATTTCTCTTCTTTCGGTTTCATGCTGAGTGTTCTTTTTCTCAATACCAGGAATATTTTCTATCATCTCAGGCAGTTGCTGCTGTCTCCAAGCTGGGAACTTGTCTGCATTGTAAATGGGCTTGACTGTTGATATGTTAAGTATGGGATCTTCCCTAATTTTTCGTTTTGCAGTTTCTACAAAGTTGCTACGCTTCAGTCTTCCCTTTCCAAAACCACTAAACCTTTTATACATAGGGTGGTCTGTCAATCTTCTAAATTTTTCAGCTTGTTGCTGGGCTCTGCTATCTCTTCTATCCTGCATTGGTTGTAAACAAGTTATCTTTTCTAATTCATTAATAGGCATTGTCTTCAGGCTTCCAGTTATGATTCGCATTCCTTGATTTTGGACTCTACTTATTTTGTTAAAGTTTGACTTAGCTGCTGTTGCCCAAGCTGCAATGCCATATTCCAGTACTGGCCTCACCCGTCCAGTATATAACTTCTTGAGAACTTTCTCATCTGCTCCCCACGCTGTACCAGCAAGCTTTTTCATGATTGCCATTCTTTGCCTTGCTCTTGTTCGATTTTTCTCAACCTGTGTCTTCCATGTCAGGCGACGATCAAAGGTGACTCCTAGATAGTTTGGATTTTCTTCATGGCGCAATATTTTTCCATTCAATACCAGCTTAGGTTGCTGAGTTTTAGTTGAGAGGGAGAACACTGTGCATGTTGTTTTCTCCTCACTTATCTTCACTAGCCATGATTTTGACCAGTCCTCTAGCGCTAATAGAGCTTGCTGTATTCTGCTGTTAGCTGTACTAATATATTCTTCAGATGTCCATATGGCTAGGTCATCTGCAAAGGATGATGTGTGTACTCTGGCTGGAAAATTTTCCGTGATGTCGTTTGTATATGCTAGGAATAATGTTGGTGAAAGAACTCCTCCTTGGGGGACACCTTGCTCCAACAGCATCATTTTGCTGGTTTGTCCTTGTACTTTTGTCCTGGCAGTTCTGTTCTCAAGGTAGTGGCTGATCCATTTGTACATTTTCCCACAAACATGCATTTTTTGCAGTTTTACTTTCAGTCCTTCCTTCCATACTTTATCAAATGCTTTTTCTAAATCTATCCAGACCGCTAGTGTGTGCTTTTTCTCTTGGAAGGCATCCTCTATTTCCTGAGCTATATAGGTTATTTGATCTTCAGTGGATCTGTACTTTCTGAATCCTGCTTGATATGGTGTTAAGAGTTTTTTTTCTTCCAGATGCCATGTTAGCCTGCCATTGATAATGCGTTCCATTAATTTTCCTACACAGCTAAGAAGACTGATAGGTCGATAGCCATTTGGTTCTTCCAGGTCTTTTCCTTTCTTTGGGACTGGTATTAGTATAGCTTCCTTCCATGCCTGTGGGACTATTCCCCTCTTCCAGCTGTAATTTAGGACTGCTAGTAGTTTCCTTTTTGCCTTAGTGCCTAGTCCTATTAGCATTTCATTTGTGATTCCATCCTTTCCTGGTGATGTCTTCTTTTTTAGGGTATTCATTGCCTGTTCCATTTCTTCCATTGTTAGATTTGCCATCATATATTCTGCTGCTGTCTCTGTATATCTATGACGTATCTGTTTATCTTTGATTGCTTTCTTCTGTTCGGTTGTAATATCAATGTGGTTGCACTGGCATAGTGTTCCATTAGTGCATTTGCAGCCTTTTTCCTGTAAGCAAGGCATTTCCTTGTTTAATTGTTATTTGTTTGTTTCTAGGTCCTTCATTGTTCATGGCTTTCACTAGTTTCCATAGTTTGTTTCCATCCCTGTCAAAATTCAGGTTTTCTGTTTTTTTCCTCCAACAATCTCTTGTTGTTTGATTTACTGTTCTTTTATATTTGGCTGAGATGGCTTTGAGAGAGATGTTCGCTTCAGTTGTTTGTTCTCTCTCTGCGGTCTTCCTAGCATCTTCAACTTTGTCCTCCAAAATTTGTAGTTCTTCAGTCCAGTATGGTTTGTAATTTTTCCTCGCTCCTCTTGGAATAGACTCAGTGGCCGCCTGTATTATTGCTCTGTTTAGACTTTCCACCATTTGCTTCATGTTGCCATATCGTGTATTTATGTTTTCACAATATTTGTCTGTTAGTATGGCAAATCTGTCCCAATCTGCTCGTTTGAATTCCAACGGGGCAAAGGCTTTTGCTCCTGTGGAACATACTCCATATTTATTACAAGCTTGATTGGTCTGTGGTCACTACCTGCTAATTGGTCAAGCACATGGCGATCGATTTTGTGGAGGATGTCTCCTGTGCAGAAAGCGAAAATTGACTTCAATAATATTGATAAAAAATAGTACAAGTATATAAATAAATTATTAATAATCTTTAAACTTGTATTCTCTTGAACTTTAGTGGTTCAAATTGCACGTTTGAGCGTTAAAAGTTTTCACAACTGGCTGCTACCATCTTGGAGTTCTATTCAAACATCTCGCAGACATATTATTTTTTATGACTTGTAAAGCGAATTAAGCAATGAAATTCTCCAAATATTTGTAAACATGGGTGCTGAATTTGAATATCCATCTAAAAATATCTTAATATTAAATAAACAAGCTCCAGAAAATAAAATTACTTACTTTTTGCCAAGCAATTAGTCACGATAATTTCAACCAGTCGCTGTGCACGGAATATTAAACTAATCTTTTCTGCTTAACCTAAGATGGCATCTGTTATTGTCATGTGATATTTGAATGAATGAATGAATGACGTCGTAAGCATGAATGGTCTTTACAGCAGCCTTTCTGGGGACACAATGGATCAGGCCAGGGTGGCGCAGTATATCACTTCCTTTTTCAGTTTGGATCGCGGCACAATCAAATTCCCTAGATATTGTTTAAATGTGGAGCTTTTGTTATTCCTATGATCATTTCAAATTTAAAACAAACTCTTTCTGTCTGTACAAAACTGGCTGGAACTGCCTAATTGCTAAGGCCTCACTATATATGATCATTCGTTTATTGTTCGTCAAATATATTATTTAAAAACACCTTTTTCTTGTTAACTTTATGGCTGTGTTTTATGAAGAGTTGAGAAATCAGTGAGTAGGGGGTGTTTTATAGCCTATCAACTGCACAAGGATACCTGAAGACTGATAAATCTTTTCCACCCACATTGGTATATGTTCGGTTACTCAATTTGCTGTCTTTCCGTTACCTATGTAAGTTGCTTGGTACTAACACTGGAATTGATAAATGCAGTTTGTGTTTTTATTTATGGAGCTAATGGTTCTTTCACAGATGGAGTAAGTATTAGGGTGGTTTCACATCTGATCATTGGTTCAGCAGCAAAGAACGTTTGGTTTACTGCTTTTTTAAGTTGATCTTGTATTCGTTTCATTACATCTTTCCCATGATAGGTTAGCAGAAGAAACACTTGAAGTTTGGGGACTGATGATTCTGTGGGGATAGGATTAGGTGGCTGGCAGTGATGAAGTTGGCTAGATATCCATTAGATTTCAGAGTCTGATTAAGGGTGTTCAGTTCTTCTTTAAGTGTGTTATCGGAGCAAATATTTCTAGCTCAATTAAACATGGTTGTAGTATATGTTCTGCAGAGATCAGCATGGCTGAATGGGAAAAGAGCGCATGTTTTTAAACATCCGGTGTGCTGATGTCGAGGTATGGGGTTCAACCCCTACACCAGACTGTTGTACTAAAATGTTGACCTATTGTCCTTGACTTGGAGACGTAAATTAAAAGTATCTCTGAAGTTAGAGTGAGTTCGCCTGATAGCTGCTACGCTGTTTGTGTCCTATAATTTCCATAAGAATGCTTCTCTCTTCCACTGACGCTCGTTGTCTAACTCAAACATTATAGCAGCTCAACGGGAGCCATAACTTAAACGTCAACGATAATGATGGTAGAAAACGCTGGCAATCCACGTCTAAATAAACTTTAATCGTGTTGCTCGGTCGGCAGGTTGTCAAAACATAATTATATGGCCATTCCCATATTGCTGGGAGGATTGGCCAAAAAATATAATACTAACTTATTAGAAATATATGATTTCGACTGCTGACTCCGAGGCTAACATATTCCATATCTAAATGACAATGAACTTGCCTGTGGGCCATCGTTTATATGTATACCACATTTATTGGAGTTCTGTTGACCTATGTCTGGTGTGACGCCATGACTTCTTAATTGCTGTTCGCTTGGCCAGTTATGATGCGCTCAATTCTTCTCCTTTATTCTGCACCCTACGTTCATTCCCGATTGTTCCTTTCCATTCAAACTGTGCTCTTATTTCCTGACGTTGCTGGAGTCTCATATAGCATGTCCATAACCTTTTCAATTAACTATCGTTGTTGAAAGTTCGATGTTACAATCAGAACCGCCCGTCTTCGAGATGTCAAACTTTAGTCCTATGGTAACGTAATGTAGTCCCCGTGACGTCATGTAGTAACTATTGTATTCTTGCACCATACGGTGACTCTCTTTATTTGTCTGCCACAATTTTCTTATCCAATACTAAATCATTGACTGTTGCCTCCGACGCTACATGGCAATAGCGAGGAACACTGTTAATAGGGAAAGCAAATCCACATGCAAAATTCAATTTAGCACTACCAGAAGTAGTGTGTATGGACTATGCATGAGTTCAAAGCGAGGAGCGCAAAAAAATGTTCTGCAGAATCTATCTTTAGCTTTGTGTACATGGCTATTGAGTCTGTTAATTCCTGATCCAAGTCTAATGATAGTGATTTGTCTAGCCCTGTTCAAAATATTTTTGTTGGATTTGAGTGCTCACAGAATAAACAGTACATTAGTAAAAACTACTACTGAATGTATAATTTCTGACTTCACAAGTTCTTCAGCTGCAGCTAATATTGCTCTGAATTCAGAGTCAGCAGTTTCTGTAGTACCTTCCTGTTGCTAATAGCTGCAGTGGATTTGTCTGGGTATTCCACATACACCCAGTTCTTATATTTAATGTAGCATTCTGTGTTGATCTAATATTTGCAAGGAAATGTATCATGAAGACGGCTAACAGTTGCTGTTCTCAATTGTAGACTATTGTGAAGTCTGTTACATATGCATCCTTTATTTCTGTTTTTATTATGAGTTTTAGATTATCATTCTCTTCTGGTATTAACATTAATGGGACAATTTTATCTGGTAATTCTAGGATCTCTCTGTAGGCATTTGGTCTGATGAATAAAGCTACTTCTTTTCAGCCACTCCCTCCACCAAATCTGTGAATCGTTGTTTCATTGGATGATGAGTGGTCCAGAGAAAAGTTTCTTCTTGAGTAGTTTACTGATTGTACTCTCCCCCCCCCCCCCCCCCCCCCTTTTTCCCCAATTCTACAACTGGTGTGGATTTAATTGCTCCAGTGATAATTCTGACTGCCTCAGTCTGGATCGTGTCTAAGCTATGTAATGCTGTGTTGGCAGCCTCACAAAGTGCAGTATGCCCATATTTTGGGTGGGGCCACATTTCTCACTGGTATACAGTAAAAAAATTTTTTTTTTCATGTGTTCCTAAGTGATGCCACTAAGTTTCTTCATTATGGCTAGTTATCTTGCAGCTTTTGTTGATACAAGTTGTCTAAATCATTCTGATGTCAAATGTTCTTCCAGGGTAAGTTGGTTGGCTGTCTTCTCTTAAAATTGTACTACTGATGATTATTTTGTCAGCTATTTGTTTCTTGGAGGAGCTAAACGGTGTAGTAGCTGACTTTTCTGTATTGATTTGGATACGCCATTTATCTATCCAATTGGCTGGGACATCTGCAGCATTATGTATCCTTTTCAGTTGGACTCTGTCACTGTCAAACTGTGAATGTTTAAAACTGACCTGGGATCCTGGTCAACCCAATCTAAGATGGGTACCAAGAAATAGCTTGGAAAGTAAAGGTGGCTGGCAGGATACCAACCACATCAGCCATTGAGTGCCGTTTGGTCTACAAAAAATGTGGGTCTAGCTTCATATGCCCAATGCACTTAGGTGCATAAAAGGAACCTTTAATTGTCATTATTGTATTTGTTTGTACATATTACCACAGATATTATTATTTAGCTTATACAGAAGTTCTTTTTTCTACAACTTGTCAAATGCTTGCTGTAAGAGTATTCACATGGTCAACATGAGTCTTTTTCCATGGAATGCATCCTGTATCTCTTGGGAGAATTAATAAGAATGGTTATCTGTGCAGTGACATTGTCTAAAATCTATTTATTGTGGCACAACAAGCTGTTTACTTTCCAGGTACTATTTTTTATTAAAATTATGTGTGCTTTTTTTCTGATCTTCGTGGTAAGTTGTCTTTGTTTCAAGACTCTGTCAAAGCATTTAGACTACCCATTTTGGCTGTCCTTGGAATTTTTTGCCTTCTTCTGTGTAAGCCATATCTCTGAAGCTTCAGATTTTTTGCTTGTTTACTAACAGTCTAGGATTCACAGCCATATGTTAAAATTGGTTCTATGTAGCCTGCAATTTTTTTTTTCTAACTCACAATGGCAAGGATTTATTGCATACGATGTTTTTCATTTTATAAAATGCTGCTTTCGCTTGTCTTATTCTGTTCTTTATCTCTGTCATACATTCTCCATCTAATTTTATCCATGTGCCTAGACATTTGAATTTCAGCTCTTGCCCTAAATTAACACGATTAACTTTAACTGTACATTTAGGCACAGGAGAACTTTCAAGCAGATGGCAGTTGTAATGATTAGCAGTATGACTTTTCGGTGGCTGTTGAACGAGGGGACAGAGTACATGTGGGAATGTCCTGAGTGCATTGATGTCAGTTCTTAGCTCAACTCAACACAGCTTAGGCACAGTATGTTTATTTTATATTACAATTACTTTTGTCTTCTATTATTCTAGCTTTCAAGCTGAAGCCCCCCCCCCCCCCTTTTTTTTGTGTGTGTTTTCTACAACCACTGTATTTATCATTTTCTGTAGTTCTTTCAGACTTGATATCAAGATGGTGTCATCAGAGAGAGATATATAGTTACAATTTTGCAGTAGAGAAAATAATTTAACATCATTCATACCCTCATAGTTATTTCAGAGTAGCCAGCTAGTTTGAGTAATCTGAAAAAAACAATAGCTACAAGAAAGCCAAGGCTAGAAATGACTCCTCTGTCCCAGAGAACAACTTGCTGAAAACTTATAAACTGTGTATGATCCTCCTTCATCTTGGACAAGGCTAGTTTAGTACTGGACAATCGCAAGCTGTCAGAACAAACAAAAATAACTAATGTAGGCAGTTTTATAGTGGACAAATATATATTCAAACAAAGCAATTTTATTGTGCTTAATATATTTGTATTCTTATATAACATTAAGTAACAGTAACTAAAGTTCATTAAATCAAATAGTTATGAGTACACATATTTCTCCACACAAGAAACAAGGGATTGGATATTTATTTCTTCAGCAACAGCAGGTGTAGTTGTTTGTTGGACCAGATTTGTTGTGCAACAATATCTGAATTAGTGCTCCAATTACCTGTCATAGACACAATACATAAACTATGTAATACAGCAAACATCTAAATGATTCTATACCAGAATCATTACATACTCTGCTGTAGCTATATTTTCTCACTTTGAAATTGTACCAGTGCAGTGGACTATAGGCGTACTATTTACGATTTCCAACAGCAGAGGGAGTTTTTCATTGTGAGCACCTTGCCTTCGATTTTTTTTTTTCAAGAAGACTAGACATCTGGTGCATTACCTTGCAATCAGGGATCAAAGGGAATATAACTATCCTCAGGTTTCGTATATGTAAAAAATGTGTCCAAAGCTGGATTCCAACCGTGCATTTGTAAAGTTAAAGGAGACATAACTCTAAGCCACTCAGAGCCCAGATGCTGTTATATATGCTAAAAAGCTGTACACAATAGGTTTCCAGTTTTATTTAGAATAATCAAAGGTTGTCTATTAAACTTACGTGCATTAAAATCATTGCAACAACTAGAAAATTATTAAAATTATAAAAGAAGGACATATTTACTCACTAGAACATGGATGCTGTAATTACAGCAACGATAACTGCTGCAAAATCAACCATGAACCAGCAATTTTTTAGAGCTGCCCACTTCTCTTTTGTGAATACAAAAATGACATATACAAAACCAAACACAGTGAAGAATGTGTACAGAATCTCACAGATGAGAACATATGTGCCGAAGAATCCTGGTGGATCATACGCTGTGAAAGGGTAGATGCTGCAATAGTCATTGTAAAAGAAGGTTAGTTAACTATTATAAATTCAGTTAGATATGATATATTATCATTATCAGCAATGCCGTAACTCATTCTACATCACAAAACTCATCATGCATTAATGCTTAATTCATACATGATTTTCAGAACCCTTTCTGTGATTTTCAGAACCCTTTCTGAACTGTTCTGTTTACTTTGTGGTAATATATGTGGATCCAACAATCCATCATGGGCCGTGCCGATAAGCGTGTGCGATCATGTTTTGCCATCTCACTCGACCACCAGAGTCGTAGATCAGCTCTGTGTTTCTGTCTCGACCATGCCACATGACCAAGCCATCCAGGTATTTACTTCTCAGTCTTCCCCTTAGTCTCTTTCCTTCGATCTTGCCAGTTGTCACCAAGTTCTCCAAGTCATTTCTTCTCATAACATGCCCAAAATATGGTGACAGTCTACATCTAATGACTCTAATCTGTTTACGTCTTCATTTTTTTCTTGAAGGACTTGTTCATTGGTTTTTCTATCTGTCCATAGTATTCTTTGCATTTTCCTCAGACACCACATTTGCATAGCCGTCAGATGTTTTTCAGCTTGTCTGCTCATTGTCCATACTTCACATCCATACAAAAGGTTCTATGTAGCACTTCAACACTCTTTTTCTCGTTTCAATTAATATTTTTTTTATTGATCAGTATGTTTTTCATCTTGCAAAAGGCTACCTTCGCAATGACAATTCTTGTTCTAATTTCTTCAAGGCATCTCCCATCAAATGTTATGACTGTTCCGAGATAACTGTACTGATGCACTTGCTTAAGAATATGCCCACTTACTCGTATATAACATTGTGGTATTTCCTTCTTCCCAGTGACAACCATAATCTGTTTCTTCTTACTATTCAATTCTAACCCTAGTTGTTCACTGTGTGCAACAACTGAATCTACTAAATGTTGGAGGTCCTGTTCATTGTCTGCAATCAAGACTGTATCATCTGCATATCTAATGTTATTGATGTATCGTTCCCCAATGTTGATTCCTTCCATATCTTCTATATTTCTGAAAATATTTTCACTGTACAGGGAAAAAGATCTGGAGACATTACACATCCCTGTCTCACACGTCTTTTAATAGGCTGATATTGACCTACTTCATTATCAATTTTTATGGCAGCTTGTTGTTTCCAATATATGTTTTTTACAAGTCTAAGGTCTTTTCCATCAATTTGTAGATCTTCAAGCATCATTATCATGTCGACATGTCTCACTTTTTTGAAAGCCATTGTGTAGTCAATAAAGCAAAGATATAGATCTTTATTTACTTCTATAGAACGTTCAATTACTGTTTTCAGTGCATACACAGCATTTACTGTACCCTTGCCTTCTACAAACCCCCATTGTTCTTCTCCTATTTCGGGTTGTATTTTCTTCCTAACTCTTTGTATGATAATTCTCAGCAAAATCTTTGTGACATGTCTCATTATACTAATTGTTTGATGTTGATCACGTTCCAATGCTCCTGATTTCTTTGGGATTGCAATAAATACAGAATTACATAATTCAGGAGGTATATCTCCAGTATCATATACTGCATATCGGCAGTTTGGTGACTTGGTCTATTCCATATTCTTCTAAGGCATTGATCATTTCTGTTATGATGTTATCTGTACCTGGCGTCTTGCCAGTTTTAATATGGTTAAGAGCATTCTGAACTTCCATCTTCAAAATTGATGGCCCTTCATTATTATTCCGATGATCATATTGTTCTTCTCTTGTATCATCATAAAGGTCTTTCACATAATCTGACCACACATGTAAAATCTGATCGTTTTCTATTATGATTTTGCCATCTTTGGGTTTTACGCAACCCGTTGATGTGTGTGTTCGTTTGTTAGTGATGTCATTAATTCTTTTGTGCATTAATTTGGTATTCCGGGTGTTGTGTTGGTTTTCAATTTTCTTGCAGTTTTCCTCAAGCCATGTTTCTTTTGCCTCTTTGCATAGCTTCCTATTTTTCCTGTGAATCTCTTCATATTTTTCCTTGTTATTTTTGTTATTTCTTCTTATTTCCATGAGTTTTAAGTTGTCTTACGTCATCCATTTCTTGCATCCTATTATCTTTATTTTTGGGATGGTTGTTTGTGCAGCTTGGTTGACTGATTTCTTTAATATTTCCCATTGGTTGCTGACATCTTGAAATAATATTTCCATATCGGACAATGTATCGAATCTGTTCTTTACCACTACGTTGAATTTATCTTTTATCTCCAGGTTAATTTTTAAAATCTGTCCCAATGTTAACTGAATGTATGACCACCAGGCTGTCAGGTGAGAATCTAGCCACTACGCTACTGGAGTCTCCATGGCAAAGTGGTCAAGCCATCTGACTCTGGCTTTGAAGGTTGTGGGTTTGAGTCCAGTCCAGGTCCTTCGGTTCACGAGTGCATTTTTTCTGAAACTCCTGGAGATCATCGCTGGGGCTATGGAGTTCGTGCTTTGTGCGACACTTTTGGCAACTTGCGCTGCGGAAAGAGGCTGAGCCATATGGGATAAAACCCGGTGCAATGAAGTCAACCGTATCGACTTTTAAGCAACTTTTGTATATCCAGAATAGCGGATTTGAAAAAAACTAAGACAGAAAGAGTTAACAAACATGACATTATTACTACAGGTTTCATTCAGGAAGCCATAGCTAATGCGCCTGAAGTTATCTGTGGACAGACATTTCTATGAAGCTTTGATGATAAACGACCAGGTCAGGTAAGTTCGCCGCTATCACTGGTAATCACCCTGTAACTTGTTGCTGCAACATACTCTGTTTTTTGTATTGTAATTTTGCACACTTTTGCCACAAAGTCTTTGTTTTTTTATTGTAATTTTGTAAAGTTAACCTTCACTTTGTGTTTTTTAACTGTTTAATTTCCACAGCTCTAACGCAATGAAACCCACTTCACATTGAAGGTTGATGGTAATGGGTCTTCAGCAATTTCTGTCTCTTGATGGTACAATCATATGTCTTTTATTCTCTCTTGGTGTTATCCTCCCACTTAACATGTTAACCTTCCTTCCATTACAATATTCAGCAGTGTACTGTAAAATCATATTATATGCTAACAATTTCTTATTTACCTAATTTTGATATCATTCAGTAATTCTCTTTTCATTTGTAGTTTGCTTAGCACTTTTTTGTGTTATCTTGTCTTTTCATTCTTCTGTACATCCACATTTATTCCAGCATATTTTAATGACAAGGCATGAGTCACATTTTTTTTAAAGCAAGGATAATTTAAACTCTTTCAATTAAACATTTGTGAATTTCTTCAAACTTCAGTTTAGAACTGATAATTAGAAATAAAAGGAATAACCAATTACAATCTAGTAAAATAATATGGTCTTTTCCTATGATCTAACAAAGCATTTATTCTTTGAAATTTGCATATTCATCTTAATATCACAGACTGATTTAATCATAATAATGCATTAGTAGTTGTCAAAATATCTTAAGCAATTCTATGCTTATGTTTTTGTAATTGTATTTATGCAGTCTGTCATCTGGCAAATATATATCTCTAAATATTCTACTACAAAGCTTACTAGAAAACAGACTTGATCAATATTTGTTCCATAATTTAACTCATGTCATACCTGACAAATGGTATCACTCCTCCTGTCTCCAGGAATTCTGCTAGCAGTGTTACGTAAACAAAGTGATTGACATTTGGGCAGTAGATAGTAAACTCTAAAATCACAGCACGAGTTTGGCGGTCAATCCAGAAGTATTTTTTCATCTCCTGAATAATTGCTGTAGCAATCTGGAAAATCACATGCTTAAAGCTAAGACTGAGTAAACCACAACCTACCTTTGATATATTTTAAAAAAAAAAGAAGAAAATTCATATATAACACAAGCAACACAGGTATAGCATAATCTCCATGCAGAAATTGAAAAAAAAAAATGATTACAAGAGTAATGCAACATAGCCAGTCTCCCTGGTCTAGAGGTTACACGACTTTCTCCGTAATCCTGTTTACTCTCGTGAGTAATGTGACGTGCATGAGAATTGGTAGCAGTTCTCTCCGTGTCTGTAACTTACGGGGTATGTGAGCAGGTCGCTCAGAAAGCAATGGCAAACTACTGAGTGTCAAACACTGGCAAACACTGATAGTCATTTAACGTGTGTCATTCACTCCAAGAAATCAACAATCAGTTGAAAGATGCTGATGTTGGCAGCGATGTCCTGTAAAGGATATGCGAACAAAAAAAAATGCACCATATGTGTTATATGAAAGCATATAAAGATTGTTTATAAAGATTGTTTAAACATCTCAAAAATACATGATCCCTTTGTTTAAAGTTGGCAGCTGAATGAAACAGTTCATACACTGACAGTCTCACTAAGAAGCTAAAACCATAACACACAATGTCTATCTATCAGTGGACAAATATGACTATAGACAATATATTTGACATAATCCACCAAATCCAAAGGCAACAGTAATCCAACCTTTTTCATCACATAGTTGATTACTGTAGACTATTTGCCACACTATATCCTCCAACACAAATGAATGGCTATTTAAAAATAGTGTTCAGAACTCTGGGCACATTTCCCAGGAATACTGAAGTTAAGGTGACTTCAGCTGCAAAGACGTAGATTCATAGAAGAATGATGAGAACAATATGGGTAGATAAAAAGCATAATGAAAATATCAGGAAAGAAGTTAACTCAAAGAGATAACTGGTTCCTGGCATCAGATGAGGACAGTTTACATTCTTTGAGCACATCATGAGAAGACGAAATCTGGAGTACTTCATGACAATGGAGAATTTAGAGGGGAAGAGAGGCAGAATGGGATCAAGAGAGAAGATGCTGGACAGTCTGACATCATCATGTGGAGGAACATCTGCAAAAAATGATTGACAGTATATATGAGGTAGAAGGCTGTGGACAGACATGATCAGCAATGTCATATGGCAAGGTCTTTAAGAAGAGGAAAAGGAGGTAGAATAGAAGGAGGAAGAGAACAAGGAGAAGAAGAAGCAGAAGAAGAAAAGAAAAAGATAAAGAAGAAGCTGGTATGTGTGCCAGTCATTCAGAAAGCAATGGCAAACTATTGAACATAAATTTGCCAAGATATCACAAACAGCCGAAAAATGCTGGATATGATTGCGACATCCTGTGAAGGATATGTAACTAACTTTTTTAGCTACCACCTAGGGTAAGATATCAAAGGCAGAAGAAGATGAATATTGTACACTTACTATCATCCAAGGTACAAGAATCGCAACGTTATCTATGAGATTACTTACAAACATGATATGAGATATATAGGGAAGACAGATCTACGTCTTGCTGACAGATTTAGGCAACACCTTTATGATATCACCAGTGGTGCCCAGAAACCAGTATCCTTGCACTTCAACAGTTCTGACCACTGTGGCATGGCTGACATACAGGTCACAGTGATCAAATCATGCGCATCCCACGAACTGGGATGGTAAGACATGGGAAAACTGCCTCATCTTCCAGTTGGGTTCACTCGCCCCTCACGGCCTCACTGTCCAACACAGTAACATTAAACTTCCAAACCCCACCCCTTCCCACGTCCTAGTTGTATAGTCCACTAAAAAGGTAGTTGCATGTCCTTTGCAGGACGTTGCATGTCCTTGGCAGGCTTGCATTCGGTGGTTTGTAATCGTTTTCTGAGCGACCGCCACTCCTGCCCCTCTGTGAGGACCAACGCAATGAAATCTTCCGCAGTTGTGTTTCGAGCGTGGAATGAGAAATTGCTAATTGCGAACTGCATCCGTGACATCTTCGCCAATACTAATTTTCACCTTCCGCTCACATGGGCACCTCTCCACCCCCACCCACTTATTCTCCCGCCAAGTGGCTTAGCCGATACCTGAGCTTCTGGCGGTATTGACCTTTGACCACACATCCGGTTCATACAATCCACTGATAGTCGTTTAACATGTGTCATTCACTCCAAGCAAGGATACAGATTCAGATAAGTACCCTTAATATTGTCATGTAGTGTGTTTCATGTATTTCTGCGCGTCAGTTTGTGTTTGTTTGTTCTGTGCTGATGAAGGCTTTGGCCGCAACGTCCAATTTCTTTCTTGTAATCGTGTTTCAGTAAAGCTCACAATCTACTTCTCGTTGTTTGGTGTTTCATTCATTATCATCCAAGGTAAGAGGCTGTCATAGTTCTAGCTGCATCCATACTGTAGTTGGTGGTGAATTTGCGTCTATGTATAGAGGTTATCCACGAATATTTTGAATAAATGACCATGGTCCAACACAGGTGGTGGTCATTGTGAGTTAGTGGATTGAGCTCTATAAAATTCTTTAAAACTCTGTGACATGGTTATCAGCAATACATAACCTCTTCCTGCCTTGCAGGGTCTGTTTTGTTGGTACTAAAAGCTATTGGAGTCAAACCATACACATATTGCATATAAAGGGAAACCAACACGGTATTTATCTCATGTGACATCATGCTTCTTAACCCCTTTACCGTGGAAAAAAAATTTTTTTTTTGTTATGCAAACTGTGTATTTTTTTTCTTTCATAATTTGATATGTTATGTTGTCCTGGCAAAATAAAATGTTTTTTTAAGTGAAAATGAGTTGTCTTTTAGAAATTGTGAGGAAAATAAGAAATGTTCTGTACTAAATGGTACTGTTCAATAACGAACTAAACTGATACGTATATTAGATGTCAATTGTTTTTAGTAATTATACTTGGTGTGGTAAACACCAAAACATGGAGCTGCACATAGTGCTGTGTCACACTCCGGACAGTAGTATCGTGTCTCTTTACGAAATTTTCTCCCATCGGGACTGGGTCTGTTGCAACACACTTTACATCTTTTTTTGTTCTTTCGTACCTTTTTTTTCTTGTTTACTGTCCACTTTCACTTTTGGCATCACGTGATGACCTACTTTTATCTTCCGCTGTTGAACTGGCTGTTGGATTAGCCGCCCTATGCATTTTCTATGCTATTTTTGTACTAACACGAGTTTACTCGGGACGCACGGCACACAGAAGACTTTTACATCTGATGACGAGTTAACTCGTGATGCACGGTTAAAGCCAACAATTTTTATGACGAGTTAACTCGTGACACACGGTAAAGGGGTTAACAAATTGGTTCCAACATAATCATTTCATCTGATAGGAAGTATCATGTGCTATATATAGGTGATACCAATTGTCATCATTCTACTGTATGTAAATTAAATGTTAAAAATAGCTTAAATATTAGGATATGAGATGTCAGAACTTTTACACAAAATAAAGTGCCTCAAAACATCAGGTATGAAATTAAAAGAATGAATATCAATAAATTAAGTATCAGTGAAATGTGATGGCTAGGTGCCAGGGTAAATATTTAGATAAACACCAAATTATTTACTCAGGAAAGAAAGAATACAAAAGAGGAATTGGCATCATTTTAAATCCAACAATGTGCAAAAACTGTTTAAAGATTCTGAACAATCTTAGATAGTGAAACCCCCTCTGCTGTGTGTCCACTGAGACGAGGTAGAGGGGCTTGTGCGTCCCAATGACCCCAAGAGCTATGCCGACGGTAGCACAGCTACTGGTAGGGCCACCCATGTCGGAGAGGTCAAGGGAGAGGGACCAGACGAAGAGACACACAAACCTGCTGCCTTGTAGGTAGACTGGGGACAGTCAAAGGCTAGGGAAAGCATCCCGAATACATGCTTGTCGAATCGGATGTACTGAGCCACAGGCTTGACAAAGCAGTGCAACGTAAAACCTGCTGCCTTGTAGGTAGACTGGGGACAGTCAAAGGCTAGGGAAAGCATCCCGAATAAATGCTTGTCGAAATCGGATGTACTGAGCCACAGGCTTGACAAAGCAGTGCAACGTAACTTAATTCATGATGTCACAAATCAAAATTAATCGTTATGGTGCTAATCCCGTGAAGTCCCATCAGGCGGCGATAGTGCCGGGCCCCCTGCCTCGAGGGGGTCCACCCATGACTACTGGTGGTCACCTTCCCCTGTGCTGTGGAGTCAAGGCACAGAGGAGTAGGTTAACTCTTTCGCTACCGTGATCCCATCTGTGGGCACGTTGTATTTCCTGAGATGGCAGTCCGCCGTTTTAGTGCCACAAAATGATCAGTGGTTTATTTCACATATTTCTGCTCCGTTTCGGAATTTTAAGTTACAGTAAACTAAAAAGTAGTACAGCCGAACGATCTCTACGCCATCTCGGAGCGGTCAATCGTTTTCTAATTTTGGATTCTTGTGAATTTTCAGTTTTAAGGTAGTGTTAATTTGTTTGTTTTGGTTTTTCACAATGAAAACGCCCACCAGTTTGCGTCCACGTAGTATGACTTGAGATCAAGCTAGATTATTGTTTATAATAATATGTGAATGTGAATATTTAGAAAGTAGTTTTAGTTGTGTCTAAAGTTTTAGCACGTGGTGATAAAGAAAAACCAGTGAATGTTCGTCAACAGCTGAGTGTTTGACAACGAAGCACGAATGGCTGAAGTTTACGTCTGTCATTATTGCTATGGGACTTGATCCAAGACCATGTATCAAAGACTACCGGTGTACAAGTGCACATTTATATACTCCTTGGTATGTGGCACTGCCACTACGTTTCCCAGTAATCAATTAGAAAATTATAATATATTTATCACACCATGTTTCATGTATGTCAACCTGAGGGTACCCAAAAAAAAAAAAAAATTTATCCTCTTGTTGACTCTGAAGAATATCCAGGAAGCATTTTACCCATTTGAAAATGTGTCCATTGATGATATGATTATTTGGTGGAAGGGCTAAACAAAGCTAAAAAAAACCATGCATTGTTGTCTCTACCAAGTCTGTAGTTAGAATTGTTGAGAGCGGATTGCGAAAACCGCAAAGCAAGCTGAAGATGGTCTCCATGAAAATAAAACGGCGATGAATGGCTGCGACAGAATGGACCAAATGGTTGGATATTATAATATCCATGATAGGAAAACCATTACGTGGTGGAAGAATATCTACTACTAGATCTTTGAAATTGCACAGATCAATGCTCACATCCTACATTCCATATGGCAAACAGAGAAAGGAGGAAAAAAATTGTTACAGAAGGATTTCAAGTAAAGGAAAGTGCTCATCGCGAAGTAGCTCAGAGTATTCCTGAAAGTTTGACACTCTGCCTGCCGAAGAATTTCAGTCTGTTGCAGGAAATTATGCCGAAAGATTTACATGAGCCAAGCATTTAATAGAATTTGTCGGTGTCAATAGAGACTGTGTTTTTTGCAGCACTCGAACTAAACGACACATATCATCTTTTGTTTGCTCCGGCTGTACTAATAGACCAGACTTGTGCGCCAAAGTTTGCGTTGCAGCCTATCACAAATAGACTGCCACATATAGTAAATAAAAACAAACAGACATGACAATTAAATGTAAATCTGCCAAGTGTTTTCCTAATTTTTGTCTGAAAAAAAAAATACATGATTCAGAATCTGCGGCGAAACTTCTTTTCGGATGGTTGATTGGAAGCAATGGTGTTTATAGTTTAGAATAGTGTTGTTTGTTCAGTAAATTCAATTGGATTAGCAGTGATCAGGATATTGGATAACAACGCCCCCTCGGTAAGTACAATGTTTACATTATTTTTACCTCTTTTTAACAAATTATTTTAGAAGTTATATTATTATTTGTATTTTATTTACAACATACAGCAAAAATTCTCCTACCAACATATTCCTTGTGCTATCTCCTTTATTTTGATATATAATACAACATTTCTGCTACAATTTTAACCATTTACATAACATTATTGCGACATACACCAATTTCCAGATTTCGGCCATTAGTTTTTTTCATTTGTGTGAAAAAGACATGGTTCAGAATATGCACCAAAACTTCCTTTTGGGTGATTTAAATGAGCAATACTGTTTATATTCTTGAAGACAAGTGGTGTTTGTTTGATTATTCAGTAAATTAAACATGATTAGCAGTATAGGAGTGTAGAAAACACATTCTAAGTGCAATGTTTACATTATTTTTACCTACTTTTGTCCAATTATTTTACAAATTATATTATTATTTTTATTTTATTTACAACCTAAAGCAAACATTCTCCTACCAACATATTCCTTGTGCAATCCCCTTTATTTTGATATATAATACAACATTTCTGCTACAATTGTAACCATTTTCATAACTTTACTGTGACAGACCCCACCTTCAAGATTTCAGCCATTATTTTTTGTCATTATTTGTGAAAAATACATGGTTCAGAATATGCACCAAAACTTCTTTTTGGGTTACTTTAATGCGCAATACTGTTTATATTCTTGAAGACAAGTGGTGTTTGTTTGATTATTCAGTAAATTAAACATGATTAGCAGTATAGGAGTGTAGAAAACACCTTATATGTGCAGTTTTTTAAATAATTTTTACCTCTTTAATTTCATTTGTTATTATTAAACCTCTCATTATTGTCATAATATTTGTAACCTATCAATTAATTATTAACACTGTCATGTTCCTTGTGCAATCCTCTTTAATTTGATATGTAATACAATAGGTCTTCTACCACCTTAACCATTTTAAAAGCATTATTGTAACACACCCCTAGTTCCAATTTTCTGCCATAAATGTCTGTTTGGTCACAGCCCAGTTTTTGTTTGGTAGTGAAAGAGTTAAGAGCTATTGACCAAATACCAAGGACACTCAACATACTACAGTGGAATGCCGAAGGAGTTTACAAGAAGAAAGACTCCCTAACACAGCGTCTTAATAAAGATAGAATAGATCTGGCATGCATTCAAGAGACACACCTCAACGCCAATCACAAATTCTCAGTCAGAGGATATCAGGCCACACGTTTCGACCACGAAGGACACAAAGGAGGAGTTCTAATACTTACACAAAACACAATACCTTGCAGCGAAGTATCTGTGATCTCTGACAACCAAACGGAAATTATAGGTGTTGATATAATGATAAAGGACGTGAAAATAAGAATCTACAATCTGTATAGCCCAGCAGATAAGGACCTTACACTCTCAAATATGAAAATAACTGACACAAACTGCATTATTGTCGGAGACTTTAATAGCCATTCAGAAAGATGGGGATACCCAGATACTGACAAAAGAGGAGATGAATTGGAGGACTGGGAAATAGACTCAAATCTCCATCTACTCAACAAAGCAGATGACACACCGAGCTTCTACTCCAGAAGATGGCTTACCACTTCTACTCCAGACTTAGCTTTCTGCACAGGAGACATCCTCCACAAAATCCATCGCCATGTGCTGGACCAATTAGCAGGTAGTGACCACAGACCAATCAAGCTTGTAATGAATATGGAGTATGTTCCACAGGAGAAAAAGCCCTTGCCCCGCTGGAATTACAAACGAGCAGATTGGGACAGATTTGCCATACTAACAGACAAATATTGTGAAAACATAAATACACGATATGGCAACATAAAGCAAATGGTGGAAAGTCTAAACAGAGCGATAATACAGGCAGCCACTGAGTCCATTCCAAGAGGAGCGAGGAAAAATTACAAACCATACTGGACTGAAGAACTACAAAGTTTGGAGGACAAAGTTGAAGATGCCAGGAAGACAGCAGAGAGAGAACAAACAATTGAAGCGAACATCTCTCTCAAAGCCATCTCAGCAAAATATAAAAGAACAGTAAACCAAACAACAAGAGATTGTTGGAGGGAAAAAACAGAAAACCTGAATTTTGACAGGGATGGAAACAAACTATGGAAACTAGTGAAAGCCATGAACAATGAAGGACCTAGAAACAAACAAATAACAATTAAACAAGGAAATGCCTTGCTTACAGGAAAAAAGGCTGCAAGTGCACTAATGGAACACTATGCAAAGGCAAACCACATTGATATTACAACCAAACAGAAGAAAGCAATCAAAGACAAACAGATACATCATAGAAATACAGAGACAGCAGCAGAATATATGATGGCAAATCTAACAATGGAAGAAATGGAACAGGCAATGAATACCCTAAAAAAGAAGAAATCACCAGGAAAGGATGGAATCACAAATGAAATGCTAATAGGACTAGGCACCAAGGCAAGAAGAAACTACTAGCAGTCCTAAATAACAGCTGGAAGAGAGGAATAGTCCCCACAGGCATGGAAGGAAGCTATACTAATACCAGTCCCAAAGAAAGGAAAAGACCTGGAAGAACCAAATGGCTATCGACCTATCAGTCTACTTAGCTGTGTAGGAAAATTAATGGAACGCATTATCAATGGCAGGCTAACATGGCATCTGGAAGAAAACAAACTCTTAACACCACACCAAGCAGGATTCAGAAAGTACAGATCTACTGAAGATCAAATACCTATATAGCTCAGGAAATAGAGGATGCCTTCCAAGAGAAAAAGCACACACTAGTAGTCTGGATAGATTTAGAAAAAGCATTTGATAAAGTATGGAAGGAAGGACTGAAAGTAAAACTGCAAAACATGCATGTTTGTGGAAAAATGTATAAATGGATCAGCCACTACCTTGAGAACAGAACTGCCAGGACAAAAGTACAAGGACAAACAAGCAAAATGATGCTGCTGGAGCAAGGTGTCCCCCAAGGAGGAGTTCTTTCACCAACATTATTCCTAGCATATATAAATGACATCACAGAAAATTTTCCAGCCAGAGTACACACATCCTCCTTTGCAGATGACCTAGCCATATGGACATCTGAAGAATATATTAGTACAGCTAACAGCAGAATACAGCAAGCCTTATTAGCGCTAGAGGACTGGTCAAAATCATGGCTAGTGAAGATAAGTGAGGAGAAAACAACATGCACAGTGTTCTCCCTCTCAAATAAAACTCAGCAATCTAAGCTGGTATTGAATGGAAAAATATTGCGCCATGAAGAAAATCCAAACTATCTAGGAGTCACCTTTGATCGTCGCCTGACATGGAAGACACAGGTTGAGAAAATTAGAACAAGAGCAAGGCAGAGAATGGCAATCATGAAAAAGCTTGCTGGTACAACGTGGGGAGCAGATGAGAAAGTTCTCAAGAAGTTATATACTGGACGGGTGAGGCCAGTACTGGAATATGGCATTGCAGCTTGGGCAACAGCAGCTAAGTCAAACTTTAGCAAAATAAGTAGAGTCCACAACCAGGGAATGCGAATCATAACTGGAAGCCTGAAGACAACGCCTATTAATGAACTAGAAAAGATCACTTGTTTACAACCAATGCAGGATAGAAGAGATAGCAGAGCCCAGCAACAAGCAGAAAAATTTAGAAGATTGACAGACCACCCTATGTACAACAGATTTAATGGTTTTGGAAAGGGAAGACTGAAGCGTAGCAACTTTGTAGAAACTGCAAAACAAAGGATTAGGGCAGATCCTATACTTAACATATCAACAGTCAAGCCCATACACAAAGCACACAAGTTCCCAGCTTGGAGACAGCAGCAACTGCCTGAGATGATAGAAAACATTCCTGGTATTGAGAAAAAGAACACTCAGCATGAAACCGAAAGAAGAGAAATAACCCTAAACTACATAAAAGAACATTACCCAAGCAGCAATTGGACCCATGCATATACAGATGGATCAGCCAAAAATTCAGTAGAGAATGGAGGAGGAGGAATTCTCCTAAATTTAAAAAATGGAGTGAAAAAAACACATTCAATGGCAACTGGAAAATTTTCAAGTAACTTCAAAGCGGAGGTAGAGGCTCTGAAAACTGCAGCAGAAATGCTCCTGATGGAGGAAAATAAAGAGAAGCAAATAGCTATCTTCACAGATGCAAAGTCAGCTGTCTCAATACTGAAGAGCAATAACAGCACAGAACTAACTGACCTAAGAGCAGCACTCCATGGTCTATGCCAGAAATCCAAAAAAGTTGTAATACAGTGGATCCCATCACATTGCAGTATACCTGGAAATGAAGAGGCTGACAGACTGGCAAAAGAGGGCGGACGACTACCACAGCCTGACATAGACATAACCTATAATGAGGCAAAGAGGTTGATAAAAAGCACTTATAGAACCAAATGGAAATCAGAGCATCCAGGCCATCAGAAGGATGATGCATATTACAAACTCGACCGAAGAGAACAAGTAGCAATCTTCAGACTCCGCACAGGACATAACAGGCTGAAATATCACCTGTTCAATAAACTAAAGATAGGAGATACCGATGAATGTAATTGTAGAACTGGAAAAATGACAGCAAAACATTTGCTGCAGGATTGCCCAACGTATGCAGAACAGAGAAAGATATTTTGGCCCACACCTGCTTCATTTGAGGACAAGCTCTATGGAAATATCAACAAGCTAAAGTTGACCACAGATTACTTTAACTACATACAGGTTGACATTTAAAGGTGCATGAAGACCCAGAGGCACGAAATGGAATATTGCTTGGATAGCAAATCCATTATGTGGAAAGTCCAAATCGAAAGCTCGTTGAATGGGCTTCAGAAAAGGTGGAAAAGTGTCCTAGTGGCACGAAATGGAATATTGCTTGGATAGCAAATCCATTACGTGGAAAGTCCGAATCAAAAGCCCATTGTGTGGGCTTCATAAAAGGTGGAAAAGTGTCCTAGTGGCATGAAATGGAATATTGCTTGGATAGCAAATCCATTACGTGGAAAGTCTGAATCAAAAGCCCACTGTGTGGGCTTCATAAAAGGTGGAAAAGTGTCCTAGTGGCACGAAATGGAATATTGCTTGGATAGCAAATCCATTACATGGAAAGTCCGAATCGAAAGCTCACTGTGTGGATGTTATCTGCAGACTGCATACTTCTGGTTTCCGGAAGAACAGTCTATGGTGAACGGAAGGCCCAATATACGGAAGTGAGGCTAAGCAGCCATGTGCAGGACGTGACGATGAGCGTGAGCCCAGTACCAGAGCGATATGTATCGGCTCTGCAATTATGGAAGCCTCCTTGGATGGCGGGGAATGCCCATGGTCTGCCCCTGCCTTCCCTTGAGGGCTGACCAGGATCTTTGGCTGTTCTATATGGACCAGCTGGGATGGGGGATAACACCACAACAGTGAGAGTCAAACGTCCTAAGAAACCCCCGGGAAGGTTAACCCGGTCAACAAATGCCCGCAGAAGTCGGATGTGTCGGCCTAACGGCGCAAGAACGCAGCTCTGCTGTAAACAGGCACAACGCAATCACATCCGAAAAAAAAGTCCGGATGAACGAAGAAGAAGAAGATAGTGAAACTCCATGGCAAACCTTTGAATGTCAATATACTGATGTGCACAAATAGCACAGAAGGAAATATGAGATTAAAACTGAAGACTACATACTCTTGTGTTCTTTATCCCACAATGGGCATAGGTCCTCAACCAGCCCACACCAAGCCATTCTATGTCTGCTATCTGCTGCAGCTCCCTCCATGTCCTCTAAATTATTCATCTCTGTTACTCTCTTCTCCATGAAGATTACACAGAGAAATTCAAAACAATGTATCCCTCAGTGAATTTAAACAAAAGAAGCCATAAACAATATACAGCACGATGCACGCGCTTGAACACATGTATGCATGCACACACACATGCATATATAATTAATTCACTTACGATGAAATTAATGTCAAGATTCACAATATAACCCTGTGCTCCATACGTGTTATATTCTCCAACAATGGGAAGCTCCAGGATGCTGATGTCTGACCTGTAATACCAACCTCCAGCGGTGACATGGAGTTGGTCAGTAGGAAGACAAGGAGTCTGCGACCAGCCCAGGCAGAATTCTGAGGCTTCTTCTCCAATGATGCTGTACTTGTCTACACATAGACCAGTGTCGACTGAATCACACATGCAGTCACCTAAATGTGTATACAGTTTGATAGAATGTATAATTTCATACACAATTTTTAACAATAATAATAATAAGACAAAAACTACCACCAGAAATGAATTCAATGGACTCTAACAAAGCCACTTGATGACTTGGATTTTGCTGAAGACATTACACTCCTGTCACACACACATAATCAAATTCAGGATAAACTAACTGTGCTTGAAGAGTTAGTTAGTTGCATATCCTTTACAGAACAAAGCAGTAAATTCTAGCATTTTTGGGCTGTTTGTGATTCCTGGACAAGATTAGTGTCCATTAGTTAGCCACTGCTTTCTGAAAGACCGGCACTCATACAATTGTATATCAGTGCTAAGCGGTCTGCTTCCAAATTGCCCGCAGCTGTGTTTCAAACCCCTTCACTACAGAGGCAGTTGAAGAGATGTCACAAAAATTAGGTCTGAAAATGCATAGAGGTAAGACAACGATAATGTCATTAAACCAAGCAAGTAGCCACCCAATCTCCTTTGGTGAAACCTCACTTTAAGAGGCAAAATCATACACCTATTTGGAAAGCAATGTAGATAAAAATAGGGGAACAGAAAGAGATATTAAAATGATAATACGAAAGCAAGAGGAGCATTTTTAGCACTGGGATATTTGTGAAAGTCAAAGTCAAACTTACCACCAAACGTAGAATTTTTAAACTCAATGTTAAATCAGTACTACTGTATTGGTCAGAAAAATGGAGAACAACTAAAAGAATTACAAATAAACGATAACCATTCACTAACTGGTTCTGCACAGAATAGTGGGAATAAAATGGTAAGAGAAAATCATTCTACGAACCCACATTGTTCTTTACCTATATCAGATTGTATTTTCTTCCTAACTCTTTGCTTGATTATTCTTAGCAAATCCTTCATGATGTGGCTCATTATGCTAATTGTTTGATATTGATCACATTCCAAGGTTCCTGATTTCTTTGGGTCTGCTATAAATATAGATTTATACATAATTAAGGAGGCATATCTATAGTATCATATATTGTGTTCATAAGTCTGGTGACTTAGTCTATTCCATATTCTTCTAAAGCACTGGTCATTTCTGTTGTGATTTTGTCTGGACCCGGGGTTTTGCCAGTTTTCAGAAGATTAAGAGCATTCTGAACCTCAATCCTCAGAATTGATGGTCCTTCATTATTATTCAAAATATCATACTGGTCTTCTCTAGTATCATTATAAAGGTCTTTCACATAATCTGACCATGCATTTAAAATCTGATCTTTTTCTTTTTTCTTCTTCTTCTGCTGCGTTCATCCCTGAGTTTTTTTCCAGACGTTATTGTGTTGTGTCTATTTACAGCAGAGCTGCATTCTTGCACTGTTAGGCTAACACATCAGACTTCTGCGGGCATTTGTTGACCGGGTTAACCTTCCCGTTTTTTTTTTTCTATTTTGATTTTGCCATCTTTAGTTTTTAGGCAACCTGTTGATGCTGTGTGTTCTTTTCTTAACAAAGTCATGAATTCTTCTGTGCCTTAATTTGGTATTCCGGGTGTTGTGTTGGTTTTCAATTTCCCTGCAATTTTTCCTCAAGCTATTTTCGTTTGCCTCTTTGCACAATTTTATAATTTTTCTGTGAATATTTTAATATTTTTCATTGTTATTTTTGTTATTTCTTCTTATTTCCGTTTTTGGGTTAGTAGTTTCTGCAACTTCGCTCACTGAGTTCTTCAATATTTTCCATTGGTCACTGACATTTTGAAGTAGACATTTCAGATCAGCCAATATGTCAAATCTGTTCTTTACCTCTACGTTGAATTTATCTTTTATCTCCTCACTCTTCAGTGCACATTAGATCAAATGTTGTGCTTCTTGGTGTATATTTGACCTTCTTTAATTTTATATGTATATTGATTATGACTCATCTGTGGTCACTATAGCAGTCTGTATTTGGTAAGTTTTTGCCACTTTTAAGGCATTTCAAAATCTTCTGTTGATGAGGATGTAATCAGTCTGGTCTCTGATCATATTGTCCAGAATCTTCTTGGATGTTGTTGATGCCAGGTGTTTCCAAAAATCATATATGCTCTTTTGCCCACTGAACAAGTCTGCAACCTCTTTCATTCTGTTTCCCTAGTCCATACTTGCCTACTGTGTATCCGTCTTGCTGATTTCCAACTTTAGCATTAAAGTCACCCATTATGATATTTAATTCTGAATACTTGCACTCCTTAAAGTCATTTTCCAAATCATTATACAATTCCTCAATGCTGTCATCACTGCTGTCTGTTGTTGGTACATAAACCTGAATGATGATTACATTAAAAGGTCTGCCACTTAACTTTACCAGTATTATTCTGTCTGACACAACCAAATATCCTTTTATAGACTGATATCTCCAGGTCCATTATAAACGCTACCCCTAACTGTTTTTTCTCTCCACTAGAATGTATTATTTTTCAGAAATCCAAAAAAGTTGTAATACAGTGGATCCCATCACATTGCAGTACACCTGGAAATGAAGAGGCTGACAGACTAGCAAAAGAGGGTGGACGACTACCACAGCCTGACATAGACATAACCTATAATGAGGCAAAGAGGTTTATAAAAAGCACATATAGAACCAAATGGGAATCAGAGCATCCAGGCCACCAGAAAGATGATACATATTACAAACTCGAACAGAAGTGAACAAGTGGCCATTTTCAGACTCCGCACAGAACATAACAGGCTGAAATACCACCTGTTCAATAAACTAAAGATAGGAGATATCGATCAATGTAATTGTGGAACTGGTAAAATGACAGCTAAATATTTGCTGCAGGAGTGCCCAATATATGCAGAACAGAGAAAGATATTTTGGCCCATGCCTGCTTCATTTGAGGACAAGCTCTATGGAGATATCAACAAGCTCAAGTTGACTACAGCTTACTTTAACTACATTCAAGGTGACATCTAAAGGTGTATGAAGAAGTACTTAGACTCCCACACTGCATACCACGGGTATGTCGGTAGCAAAAGCGTCCCAGAGGCATGAAATAGAATATTGCTTGGATAGCAAATCCATTAAGTGGAAAGTCCAAATCGAAAGCTCACTGTGTGGGCATCATCAAAGGTGGAAAAAGTGTCCCAGTGGCACGAAATGGAATATTGCTTGGATAGCAAATCCATTAAGTGAAAGTCCTGAATCGAAAGCTCACTGTGTGGATGTCATCTGCAGACTGCATTCTTCTGGTTTCCAGAGGAACAGCCTGTGGTGACTGGAAGGACTGGAATATATGGAAGTGAGGATAAGCAGCCATGTGCAGGACGTGATGATTCCTTGGGTGAGCCCAGTACCAGAGCGCTATGTGTCTAGCTCTGCTAATTATGGAAGTCTCCTTGGATGGCGGGGAATGCCCATGCCCTTGCCTTCCCTTGAGGGCTGACCAGGATGTCTTCGACTGTTCTAAATGGGCCAGCTGGGATGGGGGATAACACCACAACAGTGAGAGTAAACGTCCTAAGAAACCCCTGAGAAGATTAACCCGGTCAACAAATGCCCGCAGAAGTCAGGATGTGTCGGCTTACCGAGCAAGAATGCAGCTTTGCTGTAAACAGGCACAACGCAATCACGTCCGAAAAAAAATATCTCCGGATGAACGTAGAAGAAGAAGAATGCATTATTTTATATTCCTTGGATGTTATCATGCCATCTCCTTTCCATCTGGTCTCACATATACCTAAAATGTTAATATTAAAGTTTCTCATTTCTTGCTTGATATTGGCCATTAGAATATCATAAGTTGCCTTTATTTTTACTTCCACAAATTTCTAAATGCTATAAAATCTCTCCTTTCCCTTTCTATTCTTATTTGAATATCATTATCTGTTCCATCTTTGTCTATATTGTACATAGATAGGTGTATGATTCCACCTCTTGAAGTGAGGTTTTGCCAAGGAAGACCAGAGTTATCATTTGATTCGTTTATTCTCATTATTTATCTGTCCCTTACACATTTTTTAAAACCTATTTATTGACCTCCCATCCAATGTGTTTAGTTAATCTTGCATCTGATTTGTGTGTGCGAAAGGAGGGCAATGTCATTAGCAAACTTCAGTTGTGAGGCAGCCAGTAGCATGTCCATTAGTTGTGGTAATAAAAGATGTTGCAATGGTACTCATCGTGATAACATTTTATCTTTATTGTTTACTTAGTGTCAGATTTGCTTCTCACATTTTCTGTGCTCATTTCTAATGTCCTCCAACATGGCAGGTTTGGTCCGCACAACTTTCAGTATCCTGCTTAATGTTAACAAAATGGGGAAGTAATAGGATCTCTTGTACACACCTGAAGGCAAACTGGGCATATGGTGGTAACTAAGTCAAGGACCCATTTCTATGCCTTAATGCACACTGGGCCTAGGGTGCTAGGCCTATATTTGTATAGATCAATCAGCACTTCAGGGGTGATGCGATCTGTATCAGGCCAGCCATCTTTACTTCCATACAATGTCCTGGTATCCATTTAGGTTGGGTTCTAAACATTCAAATCTGTCCTGATGCAGATTGAACCCATGATCACCAGGCTGGCAGGCGATCGTCTACCCACTAAGTTATTGTGGCTTCCAGTGCATATGATGCTAGACCCATATTTGTATATACCAGTCAGTACTCCAGTGGTCATGTGATCAATATCACACCAACCACCTTCACTACCCAAGACATTTTAGGCTGCCTCAACCTGGCAGCCCTGTTTAATTTTAATGATCCGCCACAGTGTGAATTTCAACTCATAACCACCGAGCCAGCAGGCAATCATCTTTAACGTTGACATATTGAATGAAAATGACAAAGACTAAAAAGGATGTTTTCCTTGTAGACATTAGAGTAATTTTGTTTCATAGTTCTGAACACAAATGCCCTTTATGTTTAGTTTATAGCACAATCCTGTTGTGTGTGTGTGTGCATATATTCTATATTTGCCCACCTGAGTCATGTGTGTATGCTTAAGTAAGTAAAAGACAAAGAAGCTGACCAGGAATAATAGGAAGGAGAAAAATCCAGCAGGCTGATGAGGCCAAGAAAGAAGAAATTATTTTGTAGATACCTGATAAAAGCAAAGCATGACAGCTAATGCACAGAATATTAGGAATGCTCCAAAATGTGATTCTTTCTCCAAGTTCAATTTTTGATCAAACTAAGTGCCTTTGTATACAAGTATGCATTTTAACGCCATTTCTAACTTCATAGGGAAATGTCACATGGTTCAGCTGTTCATTATATGTTTATATAAAGTTTATATTGATAAAATATAATACAAGTTTGTTTTTGTCCATATTAACCCAAACTCTTTCTTTTAATAACACGCCAAACCTTTCTTCATGCGCACTTGTCTCAGCCTTGGAGCACCAAGTCGATGAAGACTCCACACAGAAGTGTACTGTCTGTCTTCTGATATAATAGATTTCCCATTGAAATCTGTTTCTGGGAACAGCCATGGCACTAATATAGTTTCCAACCAGTCAAAGTATTCTACAGGTGCTTTTACCTATGAAATGAAACAAGAACCAAATGTGTATTTCAATGAGTGTTTATCCTTCAGCTTTACTTATGTCATGGTAACAAATTATGTTAAACAAAAATTTGCTGTCATCTGTAGGTTATCGGGACCCATAAAGGAAGCATAGAACAGTAACATGGTAATCTACCATGAATGTCATAAGAGGCCACCATGGAGGGTTGGTGCGAGACTGAATACCTCATCCCATAGAAAACGTTTAGTTGCAAAATCCAATTGATCATGAATAAGTCTACAAATAACTGGGCTTGAATTGGTTGAGGGACTTGCTCCATTAGGAGAAGGGAGGAGGAGGTGGAGGAGGAGGAGAAGAAGAAGAAATGTTTTCTGGAATCATATGCATTTGAACAGTTAAATGACAATTTTCGTCAATTCAATATAATCACTGGTCATCATGTTTACCAATTGTTCAAATCACTCACATGTAAAGAAGTGAAGAGGATTTTTACATGGAATGCCATGGGCAGAACTATGAAAATTACTTGTCTATTTGATATCTTACTGCAGTTTCCCCAGCTAAGCGAAACACAACTTGGATTTAGGAAAAACAAAGGATGCACAGATGCCATTTTTGCTCTTAGACAACTTATAGAAAAATCAATCAAATTTAATCAAACACTCTACTTAGCCTTTGTCAACCAAGAAAAGGCATTTGATAGAGTAGATAGAAACAAGCTGTGGGAAATCCTTAAACAATATGGGGTGAGGACACATCTAACAAACCTATGTAGAAGCTTATATCAATCAATCAATCATGTGCCATGCCGGAAAGCGTGGGCGGTCATGACTCACCATTTCACTCGATCACCAGAGTCGTGGATCAGCTCAGTGTTCCTGTCTCGTCCATGCCATGTGGCCAAGCCATCCAGGTATTTTCCTCTCGGTCTTCCTCTTGGTCTGTTCCCTTCGATCTTGCCAGTTGTCACTAAGTTCTCCAATCCATTTCTTCTCATAACATGTCCAAAAATTTTTGACTGTCTACGTCTAATTTCTCTAATCAATTTACGATTGTCATTTGTCTCCTGTAGTACTTGGTCATTGGTTTTTCTGTCTGTCCAGGGTATTCTTTGCATTTTCCTCAGAAACCACATTTTGCAGCCATCAGATGTTTTTCAGCTTGACTGCTCATTGTCCAAGTTTCACATCCATACAAAAGAACAGGCTCTATGTATCCCCTCAACACTCTTTTTCTCGTTTCAATTGACATTTTTTTTATTGGTCTGAATGTTTTTCATCTTGCTAAAGGCTACTTTCGCCATGGCAATTCTTGTTCTAATCTCTTCAAGGCAGCTCCCATAAAATGTTATGACTGTTCTGAGATAATTGTACCTATTCACTTGTTGAAGAATATTCCCATTAACTTGTATATTACATTGTGGTATTTCGTTCTTCCTAGTGACTACCATAACCTGTGTCTTTTTACAATTTAATTCTAACTCCAGTTGCTCACTGTGTACAATAACCACATCTACTAATTGTTGCAGATCCTGCACATTGTCTGCAATCAATACTGTATCATCTGCATGTCTAATGTTTCATCCTCCAATGTTGATTCCATTTATATCTTCTACATTTCTGAAAATATTTTCACTGTATAGGGAAAAAAGATCTGGAGACATTACACATCCCTGCCTAACACCTCTCTTAATAGGCTGATATTGTCCCACTTCATTATAAATCCTTATGGCAGCTTGTTGTTTCCAATATATGTTTTTTTTATAAGCCTAATGTCTTTCCCATCAATTTGTAGATCTACAAGCATATCCACCATGTTGACGTGTCTAACTCTATCAAAAGCCTTTGTGTGGTAAATAAAGCAAAGATGAATATCCTTGTTTACTTCTATAGCTCGTTCAATAAGTGTTCGCAGCATATACACAGCATTGATTGATTGATTGATTGAGGAATCGACATCACAGCATTCGGGGCATTCCCATAAGCGCTCCATCCCCATCCTCAGCAGCCAGTGAAGAGTTCCAACACTAATAGTACTAGTAGCAATCTGATTATATGTCCGTCTCGCCTTTCCTCTGAGCGTTAAGCGCGGCCAGATCCCCTCGTCACTCCTCGCTGTCTCATTCTTGCCAGACCATGGTAATCCATTTGCTCCTCCGAGGTGTACACGTGCTCCCACAAGGCCGCAACCACATCTGCCATGTCATGTATCAATACTCCACCAAGTTCAATCTGTCTGCCTGTTAATTTCCCAGCACACCGGCAGAACAGTCCAGGCGATGCTTGTCACCCATGACCTCCGAAGTGAAGCAAGCCACTCCGCACGAAGCCTGCCCATCCTCACCCTCGTCAGCATGCTTTCTGAGTCAGTTACAATCACGGTGTGTATTTATTGCAATCCCAAAAAAATCAGGAGCCTTGGAATGTGATCAACATAGAACAATTAGTATAATGAGTCACATCACAAAGATTTTGCTATGAATTATCATGCAAAGAGTGAGGAAGAAAATACAACCTGAAATAGGGGAAGAACAATGTGGGTTTGTAGAAGGAAAGGGTACAGTAAATGCTGTGTGTGTCGTATTCTCCATCCAGCGGAGAGCCGCAGTGACCGCCTCCACCTCCACACACACCTCCACTCAACACTGTGGAGGAAAATTGTGGCAGGGTTAAAGAAAGTCATCCGCAAATCAGTACCTGGTCCTGTAGGTGTCCAAATGTCCTGAAAAGAATCCAAGACCTAAAGAGGAATCCCAAAAACAGTCAACTTTATAATGAGAACTCACCTGGCAATGTAATGATCACAAAAAGAAGAAGAAACAAAAGATCATCCTAAATATTGTTAGTGATCAGATAGGTCATCTTAAAGAGATCGCATGAATGTGAATGGTATCAATCACAGGCTTATTTTTTAACGCTTGAGTCCAAGAAGATTCTGTAGCAGATGTCCTAGAGAAACAACAACCAGAACTGAGAAATCATGTATGTATTACATTCAGAGACACATCCTACTGTATGCTGCATGTTAAAATAGCTAGCCAGATTTAATCAGTCTGCTGAGGCCAAACATATAAATGTGTTAACACACGTCTGTCTTGATATACACGATAGCTGATCAGACATGGTGTGTTTCTAGGGACAGAAAGAGTTAAACTTCCCTTCAACTACCTTTAAATAACTCCATCCACATCAACAACAATACTCAGTAAATAAATATAAATGGATAGAAACTTACAGAATTGAAACCAGTAGTTTTTTGCTCAACAAGATCTTTGTAAACTGTGGAGTGTAAATGATATGCATGAGTTGTGCGGTTTGAGTAGCACAAACTGCAGACAATGATAAGGAATATGCAATGGAAGGCTAGTTCCCATAGGGTGTTTCGAACCAGGATATGAATTTTTCTGTTATGTGTTGCAGCTTGCAGTTCCTCCTCTGGTAAAGCTGATAGAAATGACACACTTTCACGAGGAGGATCTGTTTCTGTAAAATAAAGAAGATCCCATTGTACATTCATTCTCAAATGTAACTTAATTTTCAAGAAATATATTGCAAAGAAAGATTAAATATGTAATATTATATTAGATACCTATTAACATACAAAGAATACCATATACAAACAGAAAAAACAGTGAACAAGTCCTTCTGGAGACAAATGAGGATCGTGAACTGATTGGAGTCATTGGACGTGGACAGTCAAAATTTTTGGGGCATGTTATGAGAAGAAATGACTTGGAGAATTTGGTGACAACTGGCAAAATTGAAGGGAAGAGGCCAAGGGGAAGACCGAGAAGTTAGTTAGTTAGTTAGTCAACAGATCATCCTCATTGCATATCGAACCATTAAGTCCATAAGTGCTCGGATCCCCTCCTCAGCAAATCCTGCAGCATGTAACGACACCAGTTCTGTGTTGGTTTACCAATCTTCTTTGGCTTCCTGTGTAGTGTTCTTGTTTGGCAACACCTCTTTTAATTTGCTGTTCTCGCAGTCCGACCATGGTTGTAGATTCACGGTCATCACTTGGTTCTCGCATATGTCAAGACTGAGAAGTAAATACCTGGATGGCTTGGCCACGTGGCATGGTCGAGACAGGAACACGGAGCTGATTTGTTAGTTAGTTAGTCGAAATATCATCCTCATTGCACATCGAACCATTCAGTCCATAAGTGCTTGGATCCCCTCATCAGCAAATCCCGCAGCGTGTAGCGGCTAACGACGCCAGTTCTGTGTTGGTTTAGTAATCTTCTTTGGCTTCCTGCATAGTGTTCTTGTTTGGCTCCCCTCTTTTAATTTGCTGTTCTCGCAATCTGGCCATGGTTGTAGATTCACAGTCATCACTTGGTTCTTGCAAAAGTCTTACTTCTCGTAGGGCATTCAGAATGTCAGCCTGGTCCATGGCGCATCCGCCCTCCACAGTAGCCTCACCTGCGAGCTTGTCAGCCCGCTCATTTCCTTGTACTCCCGCATGCCCTGGCACGAAGATGAAACTAATATTTGCCAGCCGAGACCGCTCCAGAGGCAGCAACCATTCTCTTCGGATCGACCCCTCCTCTATCCTCTTGATCATGTTCATTGAGTCGCTAAGGAAACATGCCCTAGTGAATGTCTGTGTCTCGAGCCATGTTATTGCTTTACTTACTGCCATGACTTCCATAGTCAGGCTACTTGTGGTTTCAGTGAAAGCACCAGAGTCCTTCTTTACAATTCTCCCTCCGGCCCGAGCCGTAAAAGCCCATGAGCTTCTCACATGTCGGACGACCGACCCATCTGTGTAGATGACAGCATCACCGTCTAGCGAATTCTCGAAAATCAACGCTTGTACTTCAGCCTCCACAGCAGCCGGATTTTCTTGTCTGCATTTTCTATCTAGTTGGATGCAAACTGAAAAGGATGTGCAGAAATCTGTTGGCACTTGTACACACTTCTCGCCAGGTTCTAAGTCCTCAAGTGAACACACCTGTTGAAGAATGTCTTCGGCTTGACCCATCCACTACCGTCCTCTTTTTAACCTGCTGCCCTTCACCTTCATAATTTCACTATGCAGTGGATGTTGTGTGTTTGCGTTGACTCTGAGGTAGGTGCGTGCTCTGCAAACTTGTATTCTCTCTTCAATGGTTGGAAAATCAAGAAGGTAGCGCATCGCCCTGCATGCTGTATCTCTTGTACATCCAAGAATAATGCGCATAGCATCATTGCATAACCCAGGTCTCGCGGGAAATGTCCCTCGCCAAGCATACGCGACCTCCGAACAATGAACCCAAGCTTATCCTCACCTTAAACCCACATGCCTATGCCATCAAGCACATTTTCCTGAGACACTGGTCCATCTTGGAATCCGATCCTACCACTCGTGAGGTATTCTCCAATGGCCCCAGGGGTAATTTTCCGCCGTAACCAGAGCCTCAGAGACCACCTTGTGCATAGTCGCCTCCCCACGGTTACCTCATCCGTGGGCACATTCGAATGCCATCGTAGGAACTGTCTGACATGCCCATACGTTGGTTCAGACACCAGAGATTGCATTTCCCCGAGGTACCTTCACCTTGAAAGATTCTTTCACTTGCACATCCCGCAATCTGATTTATGTTATCATCTGCAAACGATGTGACATGAAATACATTGGCCAAACGGGCAGACGTCTTGCGGATCGTTTCAGGGAACACCTCAGGGACATCAATCAGGGCGCTGACAAACCTGTCCCCAACCATTTCAATTCCTTCAACCATAATGGAGCCGACGATGCATGTGTCACCGCACTAAAACCTTGCTTCTCTAATAGCAGCATCAGACTTAAAATTGAATGCCAACTAATCAACAATCTGGGATGCATCCACCCAGCCGGAATGAATACGGTTGTGGACGCTACAGTATAACTGTGGCATCTTCCATAATTGTTCACACTATCTATTACTATGCTGTCCCCCCTCCCCCCCCCCCCCCCCCCCATATCTAACTTAATTGTCCTCACTTTCCTATATTTTCATAGCAGACTTTTCACATATTTTTGGCTACTCCAATCCTTTTTGGCAACCCATTTTTAATTCAGCTGGCCAAGTCACCTTTCCGGCCTCACGTGGCTAAGTTATAGATCGTGTGTTAGTGGTCTTTCGTTTGCTGTATCTCGTTGTTAGCTTTGTTGTCATTGACAAAGATTCTGAGAATCGAAACGTCTGTGTGTCGTATTGTATGCGTTCGTGTGTATTTTATCTTATTTTATTATTCATATTTATATTTATTGAGTGCTTCTGATTTCGGATTTTTCACCTGTATTTTGCGACACGTGGATCTCCTTGTAAACGTTTGTTGATGTTTAGTTCGTTTTTTCTCGCAGGAGTTTAAAATACCATTTGTCTCCATTTCATATCATTCTGTATCCTTTCCATCCTTTCTATCTGCTTATGGCTGAGAGTCAGGATTGCCATTGCATACTCAAAAACAGACATGACCAGCCCCTCGTACAGAAGACATAGATGGCGCTGCTCACAGTTTGCTGCCGCCATCACCCGCATCGCAGCCAAACCCCGCTTGGCGTTTGTTATCACCTGGTCTATGTGCTCATTATAAGCAAAGCTTCGATCAAACCGAATCCCAAGGTAATTCATTGCCTGCATTCATTCCACCGTCTCTGAACACAGCTTTACAATTGGTGTTGCAGTGTTGACAAAACCAAGTCACTGTTGCCTTTGTTGGGTTGACCATTGCCCCAGCTTCATCACACCAAGTACTTATGCGATTGAGTTCGGTTTGTAGTTGGAGCTGATGCACGACTCTGGTGATCAAGTGAGATGACAAAACATGACCGCCCACGCTGATGGATGGATGGATTAACACATTAAATCAACAGTAGTGGTAGTAACATTTTTTCTGACCTGTACGTCTCTAGTTGTTGACCCAGCTTCATGAAATGGCTACTAGAGATTTCTGTAAGAAAGTACACTCCACTGGTACCTTACCGCCTTGACAGACACTAATTTGTTACAATGTGCTTCTAACAAGGCACAACAACTACAACCCATGGTGGTAGAAAATGTTACCTTTCTATAGCACAAAGCCTGGGCTACATTCTAGAGACCATGTGTTGTCCATGCAGCATAGTTCCTTGGAGTTATGACTGGAAGGTCTTTGTTGATATGTCTAAGTTACTTATATCTAGAGCTGTACCGGATTCAAATTTTAGAAATCCGGCCGGAGCCGGATTTGGCCGGATTTATGAAGTGAGATCCGGCCGGAGCCAGATTTGGCCGGATTTATGAAGTGAGATCCGGCCGGAGCCGGATTTACACATAAAAAAATAAAAATAAAATAACGTACTACATCACTTGAGTCACTCGACTGTTCATTACTGCAGTTCATTACTATAGACATGACAATGATGACATATACTCATATTAAATCATTTAAATGTAAAATAATTACATTTACATTAGAATAAGTAATTAAGTAATATTAAGTTCCATAAGTTCAAGATGAAACATAATACATAAGCACATAATGCTAATTTAGCAATTTTAATTTTTAGTTTTCAGTTTCAGTTTTTAGTTTTCACATTGTTTTCAGTTGGCAAATTGGCAGCTCAGTTACAACTCACAGCAACAGTACATTGAACAGATTGAATTTATTGAAATACATTCATTCAGTAATTTCACTATTTCAGTCAGTCAGTCTTCATTATGGCTGTGAAGTTGAACTCTCAGAGTCAAGAAGGGACGAGTTGTATTTCAGGAAAATCAACGTCTCCGCATTTTGTGGTAAAAGGCTATAACGGTGGTCAGTGATAATGTCTCCTGCAGTACTGAACAGCCTTTCCGATGGCACACTTGTAGGTGGTGGTGCAAGAAATGCCTGCGCCAGTCTAGCCATACTTGGAAATCTTTGCTTATTGGCATGCCACCATGAAACTGGATCTGACTGTCGAGTTTGAAGTGGCTCTGACAGGTACTGTGTCACCTCAGTGTTAATGCTGTTGCCTTCGGCACTTGCAGAACGATCTGTGGTGGGATTTTCCTCGACAATTGTGTCAAAACAGCTCCATAGGCTGGACTCGTACTGTGTGGCAGTGCTCACAGAAGTCAAAACACTAGTACTACTACTACTACTAGTAGCTGATGGATCCTGTGGACTGACTGTGTTTGCTGAATCAATAATGGAGTTAGCTGCTAACAGCAGATGGGCTCGTGCATCACTTCTACCACGTTCGGAGAAGAAGCACAGCTTGAATAGAGGATCCAGTAGTGTGGCACAGGTGTAAATACTGTTGGATTCAATGTCCGCAAATATGCTGCTAACAGCTTCAAGCAGGGCTGCTTTCATAGTTTTGATCCCAGCATCACTACCTTCTTTCTGGAGGAAAGCCATGAGTGTTTTCACTAGGGCTGTACCGGATTCAAATTTTTGAAATCCGGCCGGAGCCGGATTTGGCCGGATTTATGAAGTGAGATCCGGCCGGAGCCGGAGCCGAAGCCGGATTTGTAAAAATGGCCGGATTCCGGATTTGCCGGAGCCGGAGCCGAAATCCGGTACACCCCTACTTATATCAATGTTCTCACACAAATTTGCTTTTAGTCAATAAACTTGGATTTAGTTATTTTCTTCTCTCTTTTAAAATTATATTTAAAATCTTAAACTTCACTTGGCTGACATGCCACTGGTTACAGCAGAATTTCCGCTAATTTAGATTCACAGAAAATAATTGGTATTTTTGAATAATGATAATTGATTCATTGTTGCGGGTGATGCCACAACAAAACCTGCGATGATCGCTCATTAGATTAATATAAACAATATAATGTAGTATATACACTAATATCCAATTCTGTTTGTTTCATCTTCTCCCTATGGAAGAATTTGTTGTTTTTAAAGTATAATAAATCATATCTGTTGAAAGATATTTATAACATTTAACTATTGGCATTTGATAGCATTCAATTTCAGCATAATTAATAAGATCTAGAATTTAGTGTGTCAGGTTGAAAGTTGTTTCAATATTTGTCTTCCTATCGTCCTAGTGCATGAGAGGAGACTGGGTGTTCTTTTGTTTTCCAGGTAACGCGTAGATGGAATAAATAAGTCTGCAGCCTTTTAACTAAGTTGCTGCTGTTCGCTTTATCTTTCTTCATCCTGCATCACTGTTTAGATGCCTACTAGGACCGGTATCTTCATACTGCCTAGATCCAAACGAGCCACTTTTATCTTCTCTTACTTCAGTGGATAGACTTGCCAAAGGGTAGTCTTCTTGTAAACTACTTTTGTGTGAATAATTCTCTCAGCTGTAGGTGATTACGCTATAGTGATGACAGAAAATTAAAAGAGCAAACATTGTCCTGCAAAAAGTCAAGAAATTAAAACTTTTATGGATTTGAACAGATGGAACAACACAAGTAAGAGAACTAAGAGTTCTGCATATTTCATGTGGCAACATTAGAGTGTGAAACCTGGACATTTAACAAATCAGCTGAAAAGCAAATGTGAACCTTTGACCAGAAGTGTTATGGAAAAGTATTAAATATTAATTGGATGCCCCAAATAAGAGAGAGAACAAACAGATCTGTCCAACAAGGACTCAGTATCTAAGAAGATTTTTTATTGAGACAAACAGGATTAGAGGGTTTCTAATTTGGTAAAAATCTATGCTGTCCACACAACGAACCATGCAAATCTGTGCCAGTTAGAGGCAGACATCATATCTCTAAGCCACTGTGTTAAAAAAAAAGTTAGTTGCATATCCTTGATAGGATGTCACAGTCAACCCCAGTATTTTTTGGCTGTTTGTGATTTCTTGGCAAAGTTTACGTTCAGTAGTTTGCCTTTGTTTTCTGAACGACCAGCACTCATACAATTTTATTACAACCAATGCAAGGCGGTCTGCTACCAAATCGCCCGCAGCTGTGTTTCGAACGTGTTATGCAGGATTACGAGTTGCGCCCATAACATCTTCGCCACAGAGCCACTGTGTACATCCACTCAAATGTCTTACTGGTATGTAAAGATGCTTACTTCACACAAGGGCAATGATCTCACTTTATCAGAACTATCAACACTATGTGACTAACTGTTATCTCTCCATCAAAACTATCAACACCATGTGACTTATTGTTATCTTTACATTAACACTGCCAACACTGTGTTATTTGCTGTTATTATTCCATCAAAACTGTCAATACTTTGTGATTTATTATCTTTTCATTATAACTGTCAACACTATGTGAATTACTGTTTGTTATGTGCTCATCAGAACAGTTAACACTATGTGACTTGTTATTTTTTCATTAGGACTGACAACACTATGTGACTTATTGTTTTTTAATTAAAACTGTCGTTATTTTATTTGAAGATTGAGCACAATCCACTACTGGCAATGCTGATTGTATTCCGGTATGAACTTTGGGCCTTGTCCATGTTTGATTAGAAGCACTAGACTTGTGTTTCGCTCTCGTTTGAGCTCGTCAGTAGTGCATATCCCTGACCGGACCCTGGGATCGAACTCTGGATCACTGGCATGTGAGGCAGGTGTGTAACCACTTGACCACACAGTTCACGCAAGATGAGACGGAATGATCATACTAGAATATTACAACTTCATCCATTGTAGGCTATAGCTCAAAGTATGCCTGATCGCTGCGACTGACAACCGTCAATCAATGTGGCCCCGAATGATCAGGTCTTCTCGATCTGGCAAGGCCAACAGGCGCCTTAAGTCCAGCAAGCAATGATCAAATTAGTATTATACTTGCTGTTTCCATCAGAACTGTCAACAATATGTGACTTACTGTTCTTGATGCCATATTCTTTGTTAACCTGAAGAATATGTTGGAGATTCAGTTCATCCACACCTTTCACCTTAGTTTTTCGTATGAAGATTGACAGCAGAAATGAAACTAATAATACCTGAGGATGAGAAACATAATAGGTATATCATTGTTTTAAGATGTGTTAACAAAATAAAGGTAACCAACACAAGCAAGTTGCAGCTAAACCAGCAGTAAACAAATTAACTGTAAATAATAGATAAGAAAATAACAGAAAGCAAATGTAAGATTATAGCAGAACAAATAATCAAGTATCTTAGACCACAGAAAATTGTTTAGTTAAGTCGATGGATCAACATCACGGCACACGGGTGTAACCCATAAGTGCTCCGTTCTCCTCCTAACTCAAACCTGAGTTTGGAGAAACTCAGCTCAGTGCACGAACTCCGTAGCACCGGCAAGGATCCTGAAATACTTTGGGTAGATTTTTAACTCGAAATTTTGCCCGGGCAGTGCCATTAGGCTACTCTTTTTCGATTTCCAACTGCCAAGGGATTTTTTTAGTGCGCAACAATACATACGGGTGTCCGATCTCACTACTCAGAGACCAGGGGAAATTTTATTACATTATTTAGACCACAGAATGAGAATATCCATCTATGGATGTTCCATAATTAAAAAGAATCAAAAATAGTTAAACAACAAACACATGTCTGAACAGACAAGTCCCAAATAATCTCTAGATATCCAGCCTGCAGTGGAGCTGGATATTAACTGCAAGGATCCATCTTAAGAAGAAATTAGAATAGCTATCAAGCTTTTGAAGGGCAGAAAAGTTAGCTACTAAAGCCAATATAAACAACTGAATAACTGCACACATTATTAAGGAATGACAGAGACAATACAGAAGCCAAATATGACATTAGCAAAAGCAATAAGACAAGTGAATAATAGAAAATTACATCCACCTACTATCTGTGACATTTTACGGCAACAGAAGTAGAAGAAAGGCAGTTATGAAGCAGAGTCTGGGAGACTAAAGATATGCCAGCAGACTGGTGAGAAGAATAACTGAAGAAGCTGCCACAGAAAGGAGACCTGCAAGACTGTGAACATTATATAGAAGTAATGTTATTGTAATGTGACATAGAAATAGAAGGAAAAATTCTTAACCAAGTGGATAATTTTAGATACCTAGGGACATTTATAACATCAGATGGAAGATTTACAACAGAGATTAAGAGCAGAATAGAGCAGGCAACGGCCGCATTTCAGAAAATGAAGAGTATCTTATGCAATAGGTCACTATCACTGAATGTAAGAAAGAGAGTACTGAAATGCTATGTAGAACCAGTTTTGCTGTATGGCAGTGAATCTTGGAATGTAAATGAACAAATTAAGAAGAAATTAGAAGCAACAGAAATGTGGTTCCTGAGACGAATGTTGAGAATTCCTTGGACTGCCAGAGTAACTAACGATGACTGCCTGAAACAGGCTAATGAAACTAGAACATTATATACAACAATGAGAAAGAGACAAACAGCTTTCTTTGGTCATGTAATGAGAAGAGAGGCATTAGAGAACATCGTGACAACTGGAAAGATCGTGGGGAAGAGAGGCAGAGGCAGACCAAGAGAAATTATGCTGGATGGATTGAGACGGCGGCACGGAGGAATATCAGCAGCAGAGTTGATCCAGAAAACCAAAGACTGAGATCTGTGGAGAGCCATGAACGCCTATGCCAGCTGGCACGGCACTTGATGATGATGATGATGATGAATGTTATTGTCAGTTTCTTTAAAACATGCAGGATCATCCAGGAAAGATTAAGAGATGATACTGACAAACAAGTAAGGGATGAACAGCAAGCTTTGGACCATGCACATCCTGCACTGACCAGATAGCCCCCTTATATATAACAGTAGAGCAACACATTGCAATGAATTTGCCACTTTATATTGAATTTATGAACTATGAAAAGGCTTTTGACATTGATGGGAATCTCTTTGGAAATTGATGAGGTACTATGGGATCTCACAGAGGTTCAATAACCTAATAAAGGCAACAAACTAGAAGAAGAAAAAAAACTGAAATTCTACAACATCTGAACATCGACAAAAATTGGCTCATAACCAGCATCATGTCTTGGAAACTAAAATATTTTGGCCAGATTAAAAATCAGTGGCTTGAAAAAACAAACAGTGATGGAAGGCTTGGTTGCTGGAAGAGAAAAGCAGGGGTCAACCAGCATGAAGTTAGTCACAGGACATGGCAGAGACCTTGGGATTCTTCTTCTTTTTCTGCGTTCATCCTGAGTTTTTTCAGACAGTGATTGCATTGTGCTTGTTTACAGCATAGCTGCTATTCTTGCGCTGTTAGGCCGACACATCCGACTTTTGCGGGCATTTGTTGACCAGGTTAACCTTCCCAGGCACCTAGAGATTGAGTCGGAAGGAATAGCAAGACATTGACAGACCTTTCAGTGCATTGTGATGAGAGCATAGTTCTGCAAAGGACCTTCTAAATTATGCTGGTGGTTTTGTTTTGCTGCAACAAAATCAAAAGGAGGTCTCTACCCACACACCAGGCATTTGTGGCAGAAGACAGATGAACGGCCAAGGATACATAACAGAAGGAATATATACTTGCCATGACACAAAGATAGGCATGACAGAGTTAATGCATATATAGAAGGGAGATAAATAAAACAACATAGTGAGACAGAGTTAAAACCCAGGGTCATTGAGTAGAAGTGTATGAAAGTGATGCATACATTGATCCTCGGGAGCTGTGCAGTGAGCTGTGCCTAATAAAGTCTTATTCCATGAAATGAATGAGTTATAAGTCAATTTCTCTTCAGTGAGTTCATTGTACAGAGTTGCCTTGTATTGGACAACCGAATAAAAAGCCATAGAATTAAACACACCCACATACATGGCAATACTGCCACTCAGTTTGAAGACATAACATAATTCAACAATAGTAAGTTTTCTTACCTTAAAAGGATCTACAACAAACAGGGACTCAATAAAAGCAAGAAAAAAAGAAGACAACCACTCCTCGGTGACATCTCTTCCCCATTGCATGGTGTACAGAATTATAAAAAAGCTGCAAACTGAAGTCACCAAAATCACAAGGATCCAGGCAACAGATCTCCAACACCGTGGCCATGTTCTTTTCATCTCCTCTGCATCTATAAAATAAAAACAAACTTAATGAAAATAGATCTTTGTATTATCCTCATTCATGTTTGTTAAAACAAACCATTAATTATTGCTGAGGCATTGATATGGAACTCAGAAATGATGCATACAGGGATTCTGTGTTGTGCAATTAATTAAATTCTTTTGCCTTTAAACCCTTCTTAAAGCCTTTAAGCTGAACTGATATATAAAGCAGCTATACAGCTTGCGCTACCTTTCATACAAGATAGTGGCTTATCTAGTATGCCCATTAGTTTGTAACAACAACAATATGTCACTGGGTATTGCTTTGCTTTACCTTCTTCCATAACCTCAAAGGTTACAGGCCAGTTAGTTAGTTAGTTAGTTGACAGATCATCCTCATTGCACATCAAACCATTCAGTCCATAAGTGCTCGGATCCTCTACTCAGCAAATCCTGCAGCGTGTTGCGGGCTCACGATACCAGTTCTGTGTTGGTTTATTAATCTTCTTTGGCTTCCCGCGCTAGTGTTCTTGATTGGTCATACCTCTTTTAACTTGCTGTTCTCACAACCTGACCATGGTTGTAGACTCAGTCATCACTTGGTTCTCGGAAACGACTTACTTCTCGTAAAGCATTCAGTATATCAGCCTGGTCCATGGCTTGTCCGCCTTCCACAGTAGCCATACATGCAAACCTGTCAGCCTGCTCATTTCCTTGTATACCCACATGCCCTGGCATGAAAATGAAACTAATCTTTGCCAACCAAGACCGCTCCAGAGACAGCAACCACTTTCTTCGGACCCACCCCATCTCTATCTTCCTGAGCATACTCATTGAGTCACTAAGGACACATGCCCGATTGAATGTCTGTGTCTCGAGCCATGTTATTGCTTTACTTACTGCCATGACTTCCATAGTCAGGCTACTTGTGGTCAAAGCAAAAGCACCAGACTCTTCCTTCACAATTTTCCCTCCGACCTGAGCCGTAAAGGCGCATGAACTTCTCACTCCTCGGATGACCGATCCATCCGTGTAAATGACAGCATCATCTTCTGAAGAATTCTTGAAGATCAGAGCCTGTACTTCCGCCTCCACAGCAGCTGGATTTTCTTGTCTGCATTTTCTGTCTAGATGGATGCACACTGAAAAGGATGTACAGAACTCTGTTGGAACTTGTACCCACTCCTCGCCAGATTCTAAATTCTCAAGTGAACACACCTGCTGAAGAATGTCTTCGGCTTGACCCATCCACGACTTTCCTCTTTTAACCTGCTGCCCTTTACCTTCTTAATCTCACTATGCAGTGGATGTTGTATGTTTGCGTTGACTCTGAGGTAGGCACGTGCTCGGCAAACTTGTATACTGTCCCTCATGGTTGGAAAATCAAGAAGGTAGCGCATCGCCCTGCATGCTGTATCTCTTGTACATCCAAGAATAATACGCATAGCTTCGTTCTGTATCCTTTCCATCCTTTCCATCTGCTTATGGCTGAGAGTCAGGATTGCCATCGCATACTCCAAAACAGAAAGGATCAGACCCTCGTAAAGAAGACATAGATGGCGCTGCTCACATTTGCCAATGCCATCACCCGCATCGCAGCCAAACCCCGCTTGGCCTTTGTTATCACCTGGTCTACGTGCTCAGTATAAGCGAGGCTTCGATCAAATCGTATCCCCAGGTAATTCATTGCCTGCGTTCTTTCCACAGTCTCTGAACCCAGATTTACAGTTGGCGTTGGGGTGTTGACAATATGGTTATTCAAAGAGAACCATGTCACTGTTGCCTTTGTTGGGTTGACCATTGCCCCAGCTTCAACACACCAAGTGCTTATGCGATTGAGTTCGGTTTGTAGTTCCACAGCAACCTGATCTTTATCCTTATCCTGGCAATACACTAAAACATCGTCTGCATACGACAATGTCCTCCCCGGTCCTATGATTTGCTCGCTGGTGATTCTCACAGTGTAGGCGTTGAACAGCACCGGAGATAATGGTGATCCCTGTGGTAGGCCAGGATATATTGTTGTTGGTTCCGAAGTCCAACTGCCACATCTAAAAACTAGTTTCCGTTGGAAGAGGGCTGCAGTGATCCAACTAAGGAGGAAAGGACTTATCTTGAGTTCAAGAAGCTGAAGCATTAAAAAATCCAATGGTACTCTGTTGTACGCGTCCTCAAGATCAATCGCTGCAGCAAATGTTTCAATGCCTGAGTGGAAACCTTCATAGACATCATGGGCAAAAACTGCTGCATTGGTCCAGGTTTCTCTTTTTGGACGGTACCCTCCCAGGGTAGGTGGGAAAAAACCTTGCCTCTCTAGCTGGCTTGATATTTTTCTGGCAATTAACTTCTCCAGCAGCTTGCCTATTGTATTCTGCATGGTTATTACTCGATATCCCTGAATTTTTGTGTGGTCTTTGCCAGGCTTCGGCAAGGGAATCAGATAGCTGTGTAACCATCCTCCTTGATGCTAGCACTCCCTATACTGTTGTTGTACATGTCTGCTAGTTTCTCTAGCTCGTTGTCGGTACACATATTGATGTCGTCATACCTTATGCCATCTGGCCCTGGAGCGCTGTTTTTTTATCGTCGAAGCACAGCCTTGATCTCTTTCACTGTCACTGTGTCTTCATCCGAAATGTTCTGGGCCTTACAACTATCTGAGGTAACCTCCTTGGCAAGATTTCGGCCTCTCATGTCTGTCTGGTTGCTCTGCTCTAGATAGCGTTGGAAGAGGGCTTTGCCCTTGTTCTCGTCAGTCCTCTGCCAGATGAGGTCAGCACCTTGGAAGTCAGGAATACTCTTATTCTTGACTACCCCATTCATGCTTTTATGTAGTCGCCAGAACAATTTCAGTGACTTGTCTGTGCTTACTCTTCGACATAACTCTGCCCATTTTTCACTTTTAACCACCTTAACCAGTTTTTTTGAAGTAGCTTACTTTTGTGTGCATCTCTCTTTCTAAGTGCACGCAAGGACTAGGATGGGCAACTCTGTTCTTCTTGGCATTTTGCCATTTCCTAACAGCACTACGCTTATCCACCCAGGCCTTTTCCACCTCCAAATTCCACCAAGGTGGCTGCTCCCAGCTTTTTTTCCTGCCATGAAGCTTTCTGCGCTTGTCGCGCCTTATTTTACTCACCACATCTTGCCCTGTACTGTCATACTGGAAAGTCTTGACCGTTGACTTGTGCTGCCTGGTTCTGCCTTTCTCCACCAATATGCTGCAAGGGTGGTGGTCGCTGCCGTGGTACCCTAGGACACCCCATCTACACACTGTAGTGAGTGAAGGAGAAACCAGCGCCAGGTCAATAACACTGTCCTCATCACCTGGACGACTTGCTGTCCTGGTGACACAGCCACTGTTGATACAAACCAGGTCAATGTTTTCAAGTGCAGCCTCGAGCTCCTTCCCCTGTGTGTTGGAGGAAATGTTTCCCCATGATCTGCCTTTAGCGTTGAAATCGCCACAGAAAATAACATTCCTCTCAGTGACCTAATATGTCACTTAAGCACTGCCACTTCCGGGAATCCACACTCGCGTTACAGGCATAAACATTAACCAACATAATGGTAGACCGGATTGAACTCTAACAACCTGTATTTGTATGTCGTCACTGTCCCCTCTCGACATGTCCAGCTCTGAAACCACTATACTGTCGCGAATGAGAATCACCATTCCCAGGTGTCGCCTGTTGTAGAAACATTGGAAGCCAGCTATATGGAGTGAATTAATCACCCAGTCTCGTCTCCTGAATGCGCTACAATGTCATTCCTGTATACAAGGGTTTCCAGAATAGGGCTTCGTTGTTTTGCACTTGCACAATTCCAATATAGAATATGAGTATTCTTGAGGCCCAGACGGTAGCATTTGAGTCTTAAACGCCTTGCTCCATCTCATCTGCCTTGTCGCTTACGGCCTCCCCGTTGCCCCCGTCATCTTGTTAGGTTGACTGCCCCCGCACGGAGCACAAACTGCTGTTCTGCCATGTTGAAAAAAACAAACACCACAGAAACACACATGCTGCGAAAATTCACTCAAGGATTACTTCGCTCAGATGCATGAACTCCATAGCATTGGTGAAGATCTTGAGAAGAAACTCCTGATTTACATCTTGGCGCACAAATTACATGCATGAGATGAAAATATCCATCTCCTACGTGAAAAAGGAGTGGCCACAATACACTACAACCGTCTGCTGCCATCTTGACTGGAACTTTTGACCCTTTTTACGGGCCACGTATACCTATCATCTGAGCTCACTTATTTCTACTTGTTTTATCCTTTTGCCAACATTTTAGTTTCTATCAAGGTTTTTATGTCCATTTCAGCAGATCTTTGGTTTCCCTTGTTTTCCTGAAACTTTCTGTAAGTAGAGTGTTAAACAACTCAACTGAGATTGAGACCTGATTATTATAATGTATAGTAGTGGATTGATTAAATGCTCTCGATCTGGACTTTGTTATTTTTACAAAGATGTCTGAGATTTAACACTGGTAGCTGACTATTATCAGTGAACTCAGATACTCATGCTACAGACTCCTCCCATAGATCACACAAGGATTATCTCATTACAGTGCATGTACTCTGTAAAGCAGTGTGACGAAGTCCCCAACTACCAATCATACCAATCCACAGTAGAAAGATGCTAGTAACTAGGCTCTTATAGAATACTTGCAAAGTGTTAAGAGTTTTTTTTCTTGTGGTGTGTATTACGGCCACGCATGCACGCACGCATATATATTAAATAGAAACCTAGAGTATTTGTTTTCAAACCAGACAAGTTTGACCTGATTTGTGAAGGACTCGACACCTTCAGTATCATATCTGGGATAAGTCAGGAACTTTGACATAACAGTGACATACTGCTCACCACACTACAATCATAAACCTGTTGCGGTTACGTAAAATCTGTTACTCCAAAGAACTTTAATTAAAGTGCCTTGCAGCACTGTTATCTTGTGGACCTTGATTAAAAACAATAGTTTTAGACTGAGTGAATTTGAGTCAAACCCGAGGACAGGAAATTCCATTATGTCATTTCACTTGAGGAGAGGTTGATGTGACAGCTGACGAACCTGCGGACTTCCCAGAGGACAAGATTCACCAGATAAGTGGCCACGATTTCCCGTTGGCCAACACCATTAACATTCCACCACAAAATCTACTATTTCAGGCCAGATACTTTACACCAAGACTTATAAACATGCTAGATGAAACAGAACATAGCAAGATAGTGGTATTACTTCAAGATAGGATTTTAGAATAGCACAGGGAATTGGAACCCCCTATGTGTCCAGGGCAGTACCCAGTGGGAACCCAAAAGTATTTTAAATAAATAAAACTTAATCTGATCAATTTTTTTACAAACTTAGTTTGTTATCTTAATCTAAGATACTACGTTAAGCGGTGTGGGAGAAGATACAAAAGTTTGTCACTTTATATATATCTTATTCCGACTGTCTCCATATCGGGGATATTGAACAGCAGAGTGGGGGGGGGGGGGGGGGGGGGGGGGGGGGGGGGGGGGGCGGGGGGGGGGGGGGCGCTCGAGCTTTTATTTCAGACAGCGTAGCAGAAAACCTCTTGGCAGACTGTCTTTGTTAAAGTATAGTTGTACGCCATTCCTTTCTGCCTGACCACGGTCAGAAGACTTGATCTGTTCTGGGACCTTGAATACTTCTAGAATTATGAACTAGTTGGTCTCATCTTCTCCAGTGACTTATCTTTCTATCCATAGAAAGTCTATCTGCATCTACTTTGATATATTCTCTATCATCGTAGCTGACGCTACGCTACAAGCAGTAGCATCCTGCTTGATGGGAATAGCCATAAATCTTAAAACAACATGGCCTTACCTGAGGTCAGATGTCAGGACTGCACAGAAGGAAATTAAACTGACTAGTTATTTTGTGCTGTATATAAGAGACTCACCCACATTATTCTGGCATGGTTTAGAAGCACAAGGTCATCCCTTATGTTCAGAACTGTACACTGTCCCACCAAGTGCAAGTTGTATTTTCTACAATGTGACGAAATATTCCTTTGAATAAGTTATCATCTGTTGGAATTGTGACGAGAGGACCATAATCCCATACAGTTTTATTAGATTGGGATAGCCCTCAGTAACCCCTATTTTGTAGTTCTGTATTATATATATATATATATATATATATATATATATATATATTATATATATATATATATATATATATATATATATATATATATATAATTTGGCCACAGGAAGACGCGAACAGAACTCTTCATTCCAGAACGGAGCCCTCGCTTTGTTCATTTGATCATTTCCCCCAAGGTGGAAGGACGTGGCAAGTCCGCTGACTAGAAGAACACTTGACTGTGTCTTAGACATACACTTTTACTGGCTCTTGTTAAGCCGCACCAATTACTAAAAACAACTTAGTAAAAGCCAGTGCCGCCTTCTCACCTGCTAGGTCTGATCAAACCAAGCTGCAGGGTATGTTAAGAATAAATTTGTGGTTAACATTTCTCTGTGTGTGTCGATATGCTGGTGTAATCTAAAGGCCGTGAGGATCGATAATAGATAACATTAATAAAACTAGTAGTAAATAACTAATACTAGAATTAGTACATGCCGATCGATAATAGATAATATTAATAAGACTAGTAGTAAATACTAATACTAGAATTAGTACAATGTTTGTGTCATGCTGCTTGCAGACAAGGGACAACGCAAAGCAAGCAGGGGTAACCCAACCATGGCTAAAATTACCGGACTTAACAATTGAAAATTAAGGAGTGTCCACATGCTGAAATGAAACCTGATTTACTCAGTAGACGATCAGCGTTAAGATATATTAATTATGTGCTTAGCTTAGGAACTAACACATTTCTTTAGATAATATATATATATATATATATATATATATATATATATATATATATATATATATATATATATATATATATATATATATATTAGTCGAAGGAATTAGTTCAGAGAGAGAATATGTTATACTTAATTATTATTTATTAATCTTTATCTCGCACATTGTCAGATTACTAACACGTGGTCCAACATTGCCCACTTAACTAAAATCAACCCTGGGGGAATTCTCCAGCCCCAATATCACTCTTGATTATAGTGAAAGCAATCTTAAGCCTAGCTAGGAAGTTTTCTGAATAATTAATTATGTTTCAATGAATATTAATATTTTATTAAGCTTATATTTTACATGTTGTGTGTGTTATTCTTTGTTATCTTTTCATTTTAAAAAAGAAGCAATGAAAACATTTTAAAAATAACTTTTGTCTTACATTAATCCAATAAAATATTTGGGAGCAGATTGCTTGATAGCGGGAAAATTGGCTGTCCAGAGGGCAGTGGCAAACTGCTGAGCATAAAACTGCCTAGTAAATCACAAAAAGTCACTTGGGATTGATTGCGACGTCCTGTAAAAAGACATGCAACTAACTTTTGAAGCTCTCTAAATAAATAGTATTTATTATTAGGTATTGGTAAGCAGCCGGTGTCCCTGGCCTAGGGGTTAATGTCTTTCTCCATAATCCCATATATTCTCGTGAGTAACGTCACCTTCGCGAGAATCGGTAGGGGAATGTGAGCTTGTCGCTCAGAATACAATGGCAAACTACTGAGCGTAATCTTGCCTAGTACATCAACAGCAGCTGAAAAATGCTGATGTTGACTGCAACGTCCTGTAAGGGATATGCACACACACAAAATTGAAGATAAGGAAGATGATCGCTAGAATTACAGTTCGTAACTATGGTGGTGTTTCATTGATTTAATGGTGCAATCGTGTATATCCTAACGTTGTCATTGTGGCATGCGAGTTGGTTTCATTCCATTTAATTCATCCATTAATATGTGATGTTATTTCGTAACGTAGGAAGACTACTTGTGGTGTTTCATATATTTAATGGTTCAATCATGTATATCGTGACATCCTAGTTGTGGTGTGTCATTTGGGTTCATTCCAGTTAACTCATCCGAAAATATGTGATGTTAATTCATTTTGTGTATTGTGGTTCATGTGTTTCCATGATTAATCATGATGTAGACTATATATGTTACTAGGACAATAGTCTGTGAAGTAGAGTGTCTGAGTGGTTACACATATTCAATTTAACTACAAGTAGAAGAAATAATAGAATATCATTTGTTTGCTGTTTTCATTAGATCAGTGTGCTGTTATTGATCTCAGTATAAGGAATCAAAAATGCAAAGACAGATAGCACATACTATGTTCAAATTCTATACGAGACATGTAGGCCATGTATGAATAGGACAGGGACACAAGTTAGATTCATAAACTTGTCTTGAAGGATTATTCACCCCTTCTCACTGTCATTCACAGAGTCTGCACCCTGAGCAACAGTAGCCGTGGTCATAACCTTGACTGAGCTTCGCACCACTCACATTGATACAGCCGACTTTGGTGTCCATACCACTACCCAGACTATCAGCACCTTTCAGTGTACCATCCAGGAGGCTAAGGACCAGCAGATAAGTGGCAGACATCTGCCATTCACCTAAAACTTTGTCCAATATATGCCAGTGATTACGACATCCACTAGCGGCTTGATGTACTCTTGTAGAAAATTAGAATAACCAGGGGTCTGCGTATCCCTCATGTGTCTGTGAGTACCCCGTGTGTCTCACGTAGTGTTGTTAGAATTACACATCTATGTTATACTCTTAAATATAACAAACTGCTTTTGTCATTGTTAACTTAGCTTTAGTAGTATCATCAGATTGTGTGACGATTGAAAGGATTGTGTCTATACATACTTAGATAAGTATCAATCTGTCTATCTCCTTGTCATGAGAATGAATTAGACGGTGGGAGCTCATTATTCATCCAGGTACGTTAGCAGGAATCAATTGGCATACTGTCTTTCTTAAGTACGGTTGGTCATCATAATTTTCCACCTGGCACTGTTTAGAAGTAGTGATCCATTCTGGGACTTTGGAAATCATCCGTCTAGAATTGCGAGCCTTTTGATCGCTTCTTCAGCAGTGGTTAGACTCTCTATTTGTAGAATTCTATGTTGTATCTACTTTGGTCTATTTTCCATCTTAGTAGTATATGCTACTCTACAGGAATCAACTCTGTAAGTACTGAGTCATCAGCCTCACTTGTTTTTCAAGGCATGAGACTGGGTCTGGAGATTCTTGCATAACCTAAGACTCCTTTACTGGAATTGAGAGATATCCACTATTAAGCTAAACAGCTAAGTGGTTCATATATTTTTCATTACAAACAGTCCATGTAGGATATATTTCTAACTAATGTATGCTGCCAGTGAAACTTTGTATTTAGTCAGTGTTGCCAGGACATGTCTTGGAAAGTAAAGGTGGTTGGCGTGATACTGACCACGTCACTCAATAAGTGATGATTGGTCTATACAAATATGGGTCTAACACCATGTACCAAATCTGCCTAAATGCATGTAAAAGAGTCCTCTACTTTAGCCAAAACTCTGTGATTACTCAGGAGATAAATAGACGTCTGCTCTGATTGCGTCTCATCTATTTAGTTCAGCGATTCATGACAAGGTGATATTTTGTAACTGCCAGATGACGTCTTTCCAGATGGAACAGCATTTTGGATGATATTGATGCTACTGTTGTGTCTTATGAAGAATCCCACTCCTCTAGTTGTTATTGTTACCTCTTGTGATCTATCTGTATAAAACATGTATCCATTCTGCTGGATTGTATTCATTCCCCATCATCCACCGAGCTAGCAGTTTTACACTCAAAACGTTTACTGATCTTTCCTTCTTATGACAGGGATCTCTGTGCAAATAGATATGTCTATGTGGCAAAAGTCAGGTTCTTCCAAATTTATTAGCATTTCCACTTCTGCAGTTTTGTTGGAAAGAAGACTTTTGAGTCTGTGATGCTAGCTATTTCAGATGATGGATGAAGGTGTTACTCTTTAATCTCTTGTTTTTACTTAGAAGATTCATGTTTCCAATAACCTCATTTTCATTTTCTGGGATTGTTCTAATCTCTTGGTGTTTCAGTCTCAATAGCTTTGCTGCAGTTTAAGCATTTTTTAGACTTAGTGTTTTTTCGTTTCATTATGTATTATTGATGGTAGGTATCTGAACTGCAATAAGGTCTTAGATATTGTCCAATATTTTGATTCTTCTATTTGGTTTGTTATTTGTTATTAGCAGTGTTTTTACAGTGGATTTAGTTTCAATTATATGTGAACTAAGACATTTCTGGCATATTCTTGCTCACTGAAAGACAGTTCTATATTTAGACCAAGATTTCATGTTAAACAAACTACTGCAAGATTACTTATTTATGATTTCACATAATTACGCAGTTCACAATATTCTAAATATACCCAGGAGCTATTTTACAACTGCAATGAAGAAAAGATTTATAAAAAAAATGATTCACCACAATCATCTGGTATGCAACAAATAGTGTTTTCACTAACCTGGCTTAATTAGTAATATCTTTTCTAGTTCTGCCAGCTGTTTTTCCATCTTTGCCATCCAAGGTAATTTAGAACAGCATGCCATTTTGAACTTTACTGCCTTCACATCAGCTGCAAGTTGAATATGCAGAAAGTGAGACATTTCATTGTGGGAAAAAATAATTCATATACTGACTTCTACTATGCTACCTGAATCAGGCATACTGATAGCATATGTTCCCTGGGCGTTGAATGCAGTCTGTTGAAAATGAAGTACCTAACACCCATGTATAAAACATTACCAACATCGGCCTAATCCCAGCTAAAAAAGTGAAGTGGATGTTTGGACAGTAAATGATACATACGCTAAACTGACACAGCAATCATAAAGCTAGATATCTCCTCAGATGCCCCTGCCTTCAAGATAGTAAGGAAACAATGAAGATCACCATAATGCATAACCTACTCTACAATGTGGTAAGAAGGCAGTACAAGGCAATAATAAGAATAATGATAATGGAAAAAGCACAAATACAAAACCAACTAAGGCAACTGCAATTGCAAATCAGTGATGTGATGCACAGGAACTAACACCAGCAAAAAGGTGTGGTGATGCACATCCTGAATGATCTGAAGAGCATTCAGTAAAAATTCAAGTGAGATATGGCACAATTGGCAGAAATGAAAGAGGGGGTCCAAAGCAAATTCAAGAAAAAAGAATACAACTTGAACTAACGAAAAAAGAAATGAACTAATTGTTACAAACAGACACTGATGACAAGAGTATAAAAACTCACATGGAAATAGAAAGATCAGAAAGAAACTATATGTTTCGAAGATGAAGAAAATGACACAGTAAAAACAGGAGAAGATGCGAGTCCATGCCACCAAGGAGAAGAAAAGAAAGACACAGATATAGATCAGACAGCAGACACCAATGATGTAAAGACAAGCCAAGATACATATGAGATAGGCTGTGACGATATCAGCTTTGTTTTTATGTAGATTTGTAATATATTATACTATGTGTATAGAACATAACGTAAGTGTTTGTGTCTACCGCCAAAGCAAGTGGTTTGGTTGATTTTGGCTCAGCCCAGCCCGGTTGAATAGTGGCAACAGAAAAACCCAGCTGACCACTTCTGGTCGAGATAAACAGTGTTCTCTCGGTCATTTATTCACCAGAAGTTGTAAGAAACGGTTGTTAGTCAGCTAGGCTACTGCTCACGTTTATGTGCTGTAGAGTAAATTCTTATTCAGTTCCTGTTAGCCTAGTATTTGAGAAAATAATTATAGAATCCTAGCAGCACCAGCCTCACAGCAGAAAGGTGTGTGGCCACGAGAAATGAAGGGTATGTAGAAGTAATTATTTAGTTAATTTTTTTGCATACATGTCCGACATTTCATTGTAGTGAAATTTCAGTTGATGGAGCGACGTGATAATTAATGTTAAGAGAACATTAAATACAAAGCTAAGGCCAGAATAACTGCACGAGTATCTGAACCATGCCGTGTGAGGAAACCATGCCGCTTAAGGAAGGACATTGTGAAATCGAGGATGGATGGAGAAAGCGCGTGTCACACAAAATGGCGAACTAAGCCGGTTGAAAAAACTTAACATATGTGCTATGTCTGTAACATAGAATTCAACAATTCTCTAGGAATTAAAGTTAATCTGTACTAGATTAGTGGTTAGCCAGTTAACTAATATATGTACGAGGATAAGTTAATAAGTAAGTCACAAATGGCTGTAGAAAAATAACTACACATGATAACTTGAAACTAGTTTATTTTTATACATTCATTGTCCCTTTATTTCTCAACATAATTTCCACCAACATTGATGCACTTATCCCATCGTTTTATCAGTCCTCAGTTTTATCATGGCCCAGTATATATATATATATATATATATATATATATATATATATATATATATATATATATATATATATATATATATACTAGCTGACCCGGCCCGGCTTCGCCCAGTCCCTGGTGGGGAGCATCTCATTTAATTCATATAAGTAGTCATATAAGTTCTCGTTCCCGTTACCGACTGTCTGTCTGTCTGTCTGTCTGTCTTTCTGTCTGTCTGACCCGGCCCGGCATCGCCCAACTCCTGGTGTGGAGCATCTCATTTAATTCATATAAGTAGTCATATAAGCTCCCGTTCCCGTTCCCGACTATCTATCTGTCTGTCTGTCTGTCTATATGTCTGTCTGTCTGTCTGATCCGGCCCGGCTTCGCCCAGCCCCTGATGGCGAGCATCTCATTTAATTCATATAAGTAGTCATATAAGTTCCCGTTCCCGACTGTCGGTCTGTCTGTCTGTCTGTCTGTCCGTCCCTCCCTCTCTGTCTGTCTGTCTGTCTGTCTAATCATTTATTGGTTGCAGTTAAAACAACCTTAGATAAACGAAGACCAACTTACAAAAAGCATTAGAAAGAGCACTTGAAAGATCTTTACATCTTCCCCAACAATTAACTTGGGTAAATGGAGCGGCGGCAGCAGCATCAGCAGAAGAAGGAAAAGGAGGAGTAGGAGCTGGGAGGAGGAAGAGGGAGGTGGAGGAGGGAGGAGTAGGAGGGAGGAAGAGATAGGCGGAGAGAGGAGGAGGAGGGAAGAGGAGGAGGAGGAAGGAGGAGAGGAGTAGGGAGGAATAGGAGGGAGGAGGAGGGATTAGGAGGAGGAGAGAGGAGGAGGAGGTAGGAGAAGGGAGGAGGAGGGAGGAGGAAGGAGGAGAGAGGAGTAGGGAGGAATAGGAGGGAGGAGGAGGGATTAGGAGGAGGAGAGAGGAGGAGGTAGGAGAAGGAGGAGGAGGAGGAGGAAGGAGGAGGAAGGATGAGGAGGCAGGAGGAGGAGGCAGGAGGAGCAAGGAGGAGGAGGAGGGTAGGAGGAGGAAGAGGGAGGGGGAGGAGGAGGAAGGAGGAAGGAGAAGGAGGAGGAGAAGAACACAGGGGGAGGAGGAGGAGGGAGGAGGTGGAGGGAGGCGGAGGGAGGAGGAAGAGGGAGGAGAGGAGGGGAAGGATGAGGAGGGAGGAGGAAGAGGGAGGGAGGAGGAGGAGGGAGGTGGAGAGAGGAGGAGGAGGGATGAGGGGGAGGACGTAGGAGGAGGAGGAGGGAGTAGGAGGAGAGAGAGGAGAGGAGGAGGAGGAAGGAGAGAGGAGGAAGAGAGGAGGAGGGAGGAGGAGGAGGAGGAGGAGGGAGGGGAAGGAGAGAGGAGGAGGAGAGAGGGAGGAGGAGGAGGAGGAGGGAGAGGAGGGAGGAGGAGGAGAGGGAGGAGAGGAGTAGAGGGAGGAGGAGATAGGATGAGGAGGAAGGAGGAGAAGGGAGGAGGAGGGATGAGGAGGATGGAGGAGGAGAGGGAGGAGGAGGGAGGAGAAGGGGGAGGAGGAGGGAGGAGGAGGGATGAGGGGGAGGACGTAGAATTAGAAGGTGGGAGGAGAGAGGAGGAGAAGGGAGGAGGAAGGAAGAGGAGTGATTAGGAGGAGGGAGGAGGGTGAGGAGGGAGGAGGAAGGAGGAGGAGAAAGAGGGAGGAGGAGGGAGAGGGAGGAGGGGGAGGGGAAGAGGGTAGGAGGAGGAGAGGAGAGGAGGAGGAGGATTTTAACGCATATGCCTGTAGACAACTGCAGCGAAAAGGTGGGTCTGTCTATCTATCTGACCCGGCGTGGCTTTGCCCAGCTCCTGGCGGGTAGCGTCTCATTAAATTCATACAACAACAAAAGTAACTTAAAAGAATGTCCTTCCACACACCATCCATTATTTTTAATGAAAACTCTTTCTAATCACCTGCATGACTACAGTAACTTCTTAAGCATAAAAAGATGAGTTACAATGTTATGCATTGTGCATTATTTTTATGAAAACTTTGAAAATGCCTTAAAGATTGTATCATTATTTATTATAACTCATATGCCGGTACATAACTATAGACACAGAGTTTATAAATCTTTGAAAACGATGCAACAATATGACTATAAGTTATACAGAAAAGTTATTAAAAGTTATGCCCCTTGAAATAACTGTTACAGAGTTAGGTCCCCTGAGATATATGAAATTATAATGAAAAATGGAAAATTAAATAATATTAAGTAAGCAGGCGATTTCACACTAAAAAAATATCACAGTTGGCAGCTCTGGAATGAAAGGAAGGCGTGTAGAAAATTTCATCTCAATCGGATGGACCGTTCGCGAACGCATAAAGGACATACGGACGGAGATTGCCTTTTATATATAAGACTAGCTGACCCTGCCCGGCTTCGCCCAGTCACTGGTGGGGAGCATCTCATTTAATTCATATAAGTAGTCATATAAGTTCTCGTTCCCGTTACCGACTGTCTGTCTGTCTGTCTGTCTGTCTGTCTGTCTGTCTGTCTGTCTGACCCGGCCCGGCATTGCCCAGCTCCTGGTGTGGAGCATCTCATTTAATTCATATAAGTAGTCATATAAGTTCCCGTTCCCGACTATCTGTCTGTCTGTCTGTCTGTCTGTCTGTCTGTCTGTCTGTCTGTCTGTCTGTCTATCTGTCTGCCTGACCCTGTCCGGCTTCGCCCAGTCCCTGGTGGGGAGCATCTCATTTAATTCATATAAGTAGTCATATAAGTTCTCATTAAATTCATACAACAAAAAAAGTAACTTAAAAGAATGTCCTTCCACACACCATCCATTATTTTTAATGAAAACTCTTTCTAATCACCTGCATGACTACAGTAACTTCTTAAGCAAATAAAGATGAGTTACAATGTTATGCATTGTGCATTATTTTTATGAAAACTTTGAAAATGCCTTACAGATTGTATCATTATTTATTATAACTCATATGCCGGTACATAACTATGGACACAGAGTTTATAAATCTTTGAAAACGATGCCACAATATGACTATAAGTTATACAGAAAAGTTATGCCCCTTGAAATAACTTTTACGGAGTTAGGTCCCCTGAAATATATGAAATTATAATGAAAAATGAAAAATGAAATAATACTGAGTAAGCAGGCGATTTCACACTAACAAAATATCACAGTTGACAGCTCTGGAATGAAAGGAAGGCGTGTAGAAAATTTCATCTCAATCGGATGGGCCGTTCGCGAACACATAAAGGACATAAATACAGACAGACAGACGATCCTTATTTATATATAAGATATATGGATTACTCAAGCTGAAGTGTAACATATCAGTACAGGATTGTCGATTGAGATTTCTTGTAAACAACTGATATTACTGTGCAAACATGTGTGTATCTCAGCTTGAAAGATGTATCTAGTTATTTTACTCTATGTTGTGACTTCTGCAGTATGTACCTGACGAGATGCAGTGAAATATGCCAGGCAATAAATTGTATAATCTATAGTTTTTGTCTTCATTATTCAAATTCATTAAGGGAAAACATTGTTTTGATATTCTGTTGCAATATTAATTATGATTAGTATAGTCATTCGGAGTGACAGGGCACAAGTTTTGTACTTTATATTTAGTCTGTCTATCTCCTTTTAGTCATTAGTCATGGTTCCAACTTCACAGCAACGGGTTATCCCCATTATGCTCCATTCCTGTGCCAGAACAGGAAAACTAATAATTATATTAACTCTTCGCTGGCTGCTGAGGATGGGGACGGAGCGCTTATGGGAATGTCCCGAATGCTGTGATGTAGGTTCCTAAATCAATCAATCAATCAATCAATCAATCAATTATATTTCAGCCTTAGCTTTTTTTTTTTAGTTCAACTGGTAAATGTGGATTACGAAAAGAGACATCCTTTATCTGGGGCTAGATAATAGATAATAGAATAGACAAAACATTTTAGGAGGATGAAGTGACTTAGAACTGTGGATTCCACCAGTTGCTAGATAATTGATAATAGAGTAGACATAACTTTTTGAGAGGAAGGCAGGGCTAAGAACTGTGGCACCCCCAGTTGCTAGATAATAGATAATAGAGTAGACATAACTTTTTGAGAGGAAGGCAGGGCTTAGAACTGTGGCACCCCCAGTTGCTAGATAATTGATAATAGAATAGATAAAACATTTTGGGAGGTTGCAGTGGCTGTGACATCTACATCTAACATAAAAAGTGATCAGTTCAAATCCAGTTGAGTGAGGATAATATTTTCAGATGAACATGATGATGTCTCATTTCCCATGAGAGTATGTCATTGGATGTCTAACCATTTTAGGCACCATATATACATCATGCATGTTAAATATCCTTTAGCATTTGAAGGTCACTAAAAATATACCACATGGCTGCTGTCAAGGCAACATTTCAAAATAAGAATTTAGAATATACTAAATATTTTTCTGAGGAAAATACAATTAATGCCATGGACAGACAGAAATACAAATGAGAAAGTCCCACAAGATACAATGTTTCGCCTCACATATTCTTAAATCAGTCTGTAAGACATCTGCCAGTTTGTCTAATGTACTTTATGTCACACCTTCTTGCAAATATTTGTGTGTTATAATTTATAATAATATTCTTATTAGTCATGTTCATACTGTTCTTGACAAAGGTTGTTATAACCGAAATGTCAGACATCTATTGCGTTCTAATGTACACATTATTATTTTTCTTAGCTATTAATACAAAACTGTTTTTCTTATTTCTAATATATTTCCCACTTCATTCAGAAGTGGTATATATTATCTAAATGATCTGTGAATTCTGTTTACCTGGCCTGAGATCCTTGTATAGGATGTATTTTTACTGACTGTAGGGTTTTTGAAAATATTGCCGTTCAAAGTTTTGTGTTTACCTTTTATGTTGCCTGAACTCCACAGAGAGTAAATACAAAACTTGGAACGGCAATATTTTCAAAAACCCCACAGTCATTAAAAATACACCCTATTTCGGTTTTCCCTATTTCTATTGTGGTTTTTCTGTAAAATTTTAATGCACATTTTTTTTTCTCCATTTTATGTCGTAACATCCTGCTGCAATCAAGGTCTTTCATATTGAAATGTGATGGTTGCGAACTTGCATCACTTGGGTGTTAATAGGAAAGAAAAGAAGGAAGATGAAGAAAACAAAAGAATAAGAATGATATCACAAAGAAGAAGAAGAAGAAGAAGAAGAAGAAGAAGAAGAAGAAGAAGAAGAAGAAGAAGAAGAAGAAGAAGAAGAAGAAGAAGAAGAAGAAGAAGAAGAAGAAGAAGAAGTAGGAGGAGGAGGAGGAGGAGGAGGAGGAGGAGGAAAGGTATGAGATGGAAAAGGTATAAATTAAAGGAAGCATGTTTTTTAATGTAATATTCATGAGATGGGAGTCTCCGTGGTGAAGTGGTCAAGCCGTTTGACTCGGGCTCTGAAGGTTGTGGGTTTGATTCTGGGCCGCGAGCTTCAGTTCACGAGTGAAATTTTTCAGAGACTCCTGAGGGTTGTCGCTAGAGCTATGGAGTTGGTGCTTTGTGCGACGTTTTCCGCGCTGCGGAAAGAGACCGAGCCATATGGGATAAAACCCGGTGCAATGAAGTCAGCCCAGTCGACTTTTAAGCGATTTTTTTAATATTCATGAGATATCATACACTGTAGTGCACAGTCTTCCAATACTGAATTTTTATTTGTACAATCTTGATGGGGTTTGCATGACTGGTAGGTTTATTGCACTTGTGCTAAACTTCCTGTGTGCTGCCGGCAGGGATAATGAGTTTATTAAACGTTGACTTCTCGTTCAGAAAGCAGTGGCAAATTATTGAACATAAAATTGCCCATAAAATCAACCTGAAGTTCATTGCAACATCCTGCACAGAACATACAACAACAGCAGCTATGTTTATCTTATCTGTTTTTTTAAATAAATACAACAGCAAAGCAAGTTACCCTTGTCAGAAGTAATTCCAGCTTTCCTAAAGATTGTCACCAGGATGGCTACTGGTATGGCAGATATCACAGCTGACACCAAGGAGTAGTATAGCTGTTGATGTCAAATTCAACATGTCATGTCAGGTTATTTAAGCTGAAGACTGGCAGGAAGTTTCTTAGCAGGTCATTCATCCACTTCAGATTTATGATATATAATTAACTTCATAAACTTATTCTTGGGAAGACAATTTGGTTTTTTCTCCTCAACTTCCACACCCATGTATAAGGTGTGTGAACACTGGCTTTGATAGCACTTCCGGCTGTTAAGACAAGGAATGAACTGCTTTACTCAGGTGCAGAGCTGTACGCTTATTCTATTGAATACTCAGTCACTTGAACTCTCACTTGTGTGTGCTGCCCATCCTCATGGAGGTACAGTAGGGAGATTCATTCATCCAGACAATAATGGTATTTCTCATACACTTGAGTCTTGTATAGGACTTCAGCACAAGTATTGATACTACTTTATTTATATTGTCAGTATTCTATAGATTCTAATTCTTCTAACATACTGCACACATTCATACACTTTTACCCATATAGCCATCACCCACATATCACATCAACTAAAGCATAAAAATATCTAGGAGAATAAATTATATACAAAATGTTAACATTTACCAGTTAGGGTTGGTTTATCTAAGTAGACGACAAGAATATTTACAGCTATACAGCAACTATACAACAATAATAACAAAGAAACAAATACAGATTAAAAATTGGTTTAAAAGACAAGAGGATTGACTAAATTGCACCAGGTTGTATCCCATTTGGGTAGGTCTCTTTCCACTGGTCCATCTGCCGAAAGCATTGCACAAAGCATAAATCCGTAGCTCCAGAGACAACCCCCAGGCGTCTCCTAGAAAATTGCACTTGTGAACCGAATGTCATAACCAATAATAAAACCTACAACCTTTGGAGCATGAGGCAGGCGATGTAACCACTTCACCACAGAGATTCCTAAAAAGAATTAAAAATTACTTGCTAACCAAGCTGGTGGCTTGGGTTCAATCCGCACCAGTAGCAGGATTCTTGTTTCCCATGAGTACAGCTTTAGTGTCAAACCCGCCTCATAAAACGGGTACAGGATAATTTTCACACTTTTCAGGGAATTGTATGGAAAGGAATTGGTCATTTCAGCACATTACACGGTGGTCTAAAATATGTGAAGGTCTAACACTTCACAATGTTAGAGTAGTATCTGTCTTTGGACTACCTTAAATTTGGTATGAAGTGAAACACTATAAGACTGCATGAAGTACAACATCACAGAAGTAAATGAAGTACAACACTATAGGGGTGCTTGAAGTACAACACAACAGAAGTGAATGAAGTACAACTCTATAGAAGTGCATGAAATACAAGACTATCAGAGTATATGAAGTACAGCACCATACCAGTACAACACTATAACAGTACATGAAGTACAACAATATGAAAGTACATGAAGGACAACACTACAGGAATATATGGTGTACATCATTATAGGATTACATGAAGTACATCAATATAGAAGTTCATGAAGTACAGTACTACAAGAGTACATGAAGTACATCACTACAGGAGTATATGGTGTACATCATTATAGGATTACATGAAGTACATCAATATAGAAGTTCATGAAGTACAGTACTACAAAAGTACATGAAGTACATCACTATAAGAGTACATGAAGTACATCAATACAGAAGTTCATGAAGTACAGTACTACAAGAGTACATGAAGTACATCACTACAGGAGTATATGGTGTACATCATTATAGGATTACATGAAGTACATCAATATAGAAGTTCATGAAGTACAGTACTACAAAAGTACATGAAGTACATCACTATAAGAGTACATGAAGTACATCAATACAGAAGTTCATGAAGTACAGTACTACAAGAGTACATGAAGTACATCACTACAGGAGTATATGGTGTACATCATTATAGGATTACATGAAGTACATCAATATAGAAGTTCATGAAGTACAGTACTACAAAAGTACATGAAGTACATCACTACAAGAGTACATGAAGTACATCACTACAGAAGTTCATGAAGTACAGTACTACAAAAGTACATGAAGTACATCACTATAGGAGTTCATGTAGTACAGTACTACAAAAGTACATGAAGTACATCACTAGAAGACTATATGAAGTACATCACCACAAGAGTATATGAAGTACAGAACTACAGGAGTATATGAAGTATAATACTACAGGAGTGCATGAAGTATAGTATTACAGTCGCACACGAAATAGACCCAATTAAAGCATGTTGTAAGGACAGACAATCTTGAAAACTTAGTGATAACTGGAAAACCTGTTTGCAAAATAAGCAAAAGGAAGATAATGAAATACTTGAGTGGTTTATTCAAATTGGATAATGGAAACAAGAACAAAGACCTGACATGAAACTGTGGTGTAATTATAAATAATGATGAACCATACTTATCAACACCCCTTATCAACACCACACTTATTAACACCAAACTTATCAACACCACATTTATCAACACCACACTTATCAACCCTGCACATAATAATGATACTGATATTGGAAAATCTGGTCTATTAAGATATATCATTATTAAAATGAATGCTTTTTAAACATGTGGCCAGGGCCTTTTGGGATTATGTGAAAAATGTGGACGAAAAGATAAATCATCATGGCCCAGAGAGAATGGTGGGGCAGGGAGGGACTAAAGGATGAGGCTGACACTCAGTACTCAGAAAACATGCCAGGAGGACACATAATCAGACTGTAACTGGTAGAATTCATACTGGGACTCTGTACTGGTTGTAAGTGGGGACAGGTTGCCTATGGGATTGTTCTGAGTGCTGTGATGTTGATTCTGAACTCAAATCAATTCACTGCGAATGGACAGGTAAGATAGTCTACATAGAAAAGACTAAAATGTATTTAATAAAATACCTGTTGAAAACTTAGTTTGACTGGACCAATCTCCAGACCAGCATGCGGTCTCTGCCTGTCAACATCAGGAGCCCCTCTATAAAACATTGCGCTTGTGATCATGGCTAGAAGCAAGAAGGTCAGGCAACATCCCAACCTTTCCACACGACTAGAAGAATACAGAAACTTTGTTGTAATGTTAGTGATGTTTATTACAGCACATTCTAATATGCAAATTTGTCTGATATAGACGAATGAAAAAAAGGCAATGATTTACTTCTGTATGGTTTTATAACTTTAGTATTGAAATCTTACGTTATGTTTTCATACAATGTATTTGAAGCTGTGGTAACATAGTGGTTAGTGTGCATGATTTTCAAGACAGTGGTCTGGGTTCAATCGCCAGTAGAAGCTGGATTATTTACGATTCTGTCGGCAACCGAGTCTCATTAAAATGTTTTGAAATTGTCTGGCAAGGAAAGACACCAAGGAACAGAAATGGCCTCTAGACCTATTTCTTATATCATGGCATAGAATATTACACGGTCCAACGGCAGTTCCTGATTGTGGATTATCTTTACCTTGTACAATTTACAATGTGGTATCCTTGGTGTCTAGATCTGTGTAACCTATTACAACCTATCTGTAAAATATGCACTCCAGTTTAGTAATCTACATTTTATTCTTTCCAATGTTTCTTATGCATGTGCAGACATTATGTTTATAATTAATTGATTCCAAACGTAACATCTAACATATATGATATATCTGTTCCGAAACAAAATGTTAATTAATCTCCATTAATACTTAAAGAAAGTAGTCCTGGTAGCACAATAGCTAGCACGTTTCTGCCAGTCATTAAAAGGGTCCTTTACTTTTTCCTTTTTAAAATACTTATGGAAGACAGTCAATCAGTTTATGGAAGATTTTCTTATTGTAATATTTAGTTCACTTCTGTACTCATTACTGACAGATTTCGAAATGTTTGCATGAATGAAAACCAAACGAACATGTGCAACCTGGATACACTATAATGATTTTTATTCTTCTTTTTTCTCTTCAGCTTCTTCAGCATTTGTCAGATTTTGTTTGTTTGTTTTGGGTGCAACTGGCTTATGCCTGTTTACATAAGAGCTGTGATATTTGCACCAATCTGTCAGCACATCCAACTTATTTCTGGCATTTGCTGACTCTTAGTCTTCCCGAGTTTATGGATTCTACTTTTCTACATTCATGAAATCAAGAAAACAAACTCTGTTCACTGGCAATTGTGCTTTCACATTGAATGAAATCATATTACCTGAAGCGACTCCACTCAGGTCGTATCAGAACTGACAACCATATGTGTTCATCAGTAATATGTTTTCTGGTGTTGAAAACTAGCATGCTTTTGAGAGACTGAATGTCTTTAATGCTGCTAGTTCCAATTATTGTGTCCATTGTGTTCTTTTCTGGGGCTAGCCATTCTTCACACAGAAAAAAGTTTCTGGAAAATTGCACAATAACAGAGACTTCAGCTTGTTGTGTATCAATGGAAAAAACATGGTGGTGGCAAGATGAAAAATATTTCTGCATTTTCACATGCCAGTATCAGCCTTTAAAATTACACACTGAAAACTGATTTTACCAAAAAAAGTTCTTAAATCTTTCAATCAAATGGATTTAGCAATATATACTACTGTGCTGCATGTTAAAATACCAATCCAGATTTCTTTGGCATTCAGATTAATGTAAAAGATGTTATAACACAGGATGTGTTGCTTGACACACACTGACAATAACTGATCATACATGGTGCGCTGCTTGGAACAAAAAGAGTTAATATTCACGCAACAGAATTCATGCTAGATGTCAACCGTGAAGTGGTTAAGTTGCCTGCCTCATGGTCTGACGGTTGTTGGTTCATTTCCAGACTCCATCTTTCAATTCACAAGTGAAATTTTCTTGGAGACTCCTAGGAGATCATCACTGGAACTACAGAGTTTGTGTTCCATGGGGCACTTTTGGCAAGCTGCTCTGCAGAAACAGACTCTGCCAGATGGGACCAAATATTATGTAAACCTGATGTAATGCAGTTGATCCTCTCACGTTAAAGACACCCCCCCCCCCCCCTCACCTTTTTTCATGCCAGATATCACATGTATTATATTCTATAAGATCATGGAACATAAAATGGTATACCATTTTTACCCAAAGTATCCCATAAAATACATTATAGAATGTCACATATTGCCCATACAACTGTATGCTTGTGAACCATAGGCACTGAATAACAGATTTTAAAGAAACTAGAAGTCACTGGGATGTGGTTTCTTTGTACAATACCACAAATGTAAAATAGAGCTAAGAAAACAAATATCCCAAGAGCTACAAACTGTCATTTCACAAAGGCATACCACAAGAAGACATTTGCAATTTTGTTGAGTCACATTATGAGTTGAGAGGGTCTGGAGGAATTTATGATAAGTGGAAAGATCAAGGATATTAAAGACAGAGGTTTACAGAAGGATAATATGCTGGATGGGCTGGCTGAGTGTCATGGAATCAGCAGTGAAACTTATCAAGAATACAGAGGACAGGTGTTTGAGAAGTAACTTGATCTTCTCAGCTATCTGCCATGACACATGATGATGATCTCAGCAATGGATAAAACCAATAATGATGTATACCTTAGAGACTGAAGTTGAAAGAGAAACTTGTTGACAACAGTTTTAAATAGCATATTTAATAAACTATTTGGAATTACTAACTATAGTAAGGCCACTTACTGATAAGTAAGAATAAAGAGACATTTACTACTGCAAAACAGGCAACCAGCAGCTACTAACACTGAACAAAACATATTACAATAACTAGATGTCACTGTCAACTGTCATTTACTGCCAATATAGTACCTTGCGGTGTATGGCAGAGGGTCTTTGAGCCTGAGGAATTAAGGTCACTTGGCTAGTGCAGTCGCCACAAACTGTGCAGGTTAGGATTTTCTTTTTTCCCCCAACAGAAAAAACTCCCATACCTTACCAAGGGATTGAACCCGAGTCTCCGGAAGGAGAGTCCGGCATTCTAGCCACTTGGCCAGCCGCTCTTCTAGATGTGGATGTTTTAATTACATGCTTTTTAACAAACAAGAATACAAAAGAGCTTACGTATGACCAGTCTGGATATCTGTAACATCAATTCTACCTAGATACCAGGATGCATCACTACTCTTCTCAGAATTGTTAATCCAAATGCGCATACACTGAAGAGGACCCAGTGATCCAGGGCAGGCCATCACAAAATATAACAAACTTGCTGAGGGAAAACCCTGTCAAATATAAATTCCACAAATATGGCATTAAATGGCATGACTGGTGAGAAATGATAGTGGTGACAATGACTTAATGCTGATACTGAAGACAGAAAGAGAGTTGATGAAAGAAAAAAAAAGGGGCAAGTGAAATATTTCAGCCATGTTAAAAGACATAATACTCTTATTAAAACTATACTAGAGGGCAAGGTTGAGGGCAAGTGAGCAAGAGGTAGACAATGATACAAATAGGAAGATAACATTAAGAGATAAATGAACATCAATCTGACAGAATGTACAGTCAGGGTGAGAGACAGACAATGTTTGAGATCTATTGCAGTCAACCTTTATTGTGGAGACAGCACCTGAATGATTGAAGAAGGCTGTGTGTCCGATGTGGGATCAGAGGAGAAAAATAGCATCCTTGGATTTCTTATATTGTGCAAACATTTATATAATTGGATTTCTTATATTGTGCAAACATTTATATAATTGGATTTGTACTTAGCACATCTGAAATTAGAGGCTGTGCTGTACCTCACAGCCACACAACTCACTATACAATGGTGTACAGAGCAAATAAATAAATGAGACATAAAAAGATATTTACCTCTCTTATTCCATCAGTGAGTTGTCGTACACCTGTGTCATTCCATTCTCCTGACAAAGAGAAGCTGACCCTAGACTTTATGCCTGCTGACTTTCTCAGCCCAGTGTGGACCGCAATGAGGTAGAAGTATTCTTCATCTGCGTAGTTGTCCGCCAAGGGGAATACACCCCACTGAAACATAAAATAATATGAGTTTAAACATCATTCTTAGTGCACTTGGAATTCTGTATAACTTACGGCATTAATTTAATGAATATTATATCAATGACAAATCAATCAATCAATCAATCATGTGCCATGCCGGAAAGCGTGGGCGGTCATGACTCGCCATTTCACTCGATCACCAGTGTCGTGGATCAGCTCAGTGTTCCTGTCTCGTCCATGCCATGTGGCCAAGCCATCCAGGTATTTTCCTCTTGGTCTTCCTCTTGGTCTGTTCCCTTCGATCTTGCCAGTTGTCACTAAGTTCTCCAATCCATTTCGTCTCATAACATGTCCAAAAAATTTTGACTGTCTACGTCTAATTTCTCTAATCAGTTTACGATGTTCATTTGTCTCCTGTAGTACTTGGTCATTGGTTTTTCTGTCTGTCCATGGTATTCTTTGCATTTTCCTCAGAAACCACATTTCTGTAGCCATCAGATGCTTTTCAGCTTGACTGCTCATTGTCCAAGTTTCACATCCATACAAAAGAACAGGCTCTATGTATCCCCTCAACACACTTTTTCTCGTTTCAATTGACATCTTTTTATTAGTGAGAATGTTTTTCATCTTGCTAAAGGCTACTTTCGCCATGGCGATTCTTGTTCTAATCTCTTCAAGGCATCTCCCATCAGATGTTATGACTGTTCCAAGATAATTGTACCGATTCACTTGTTGAAGAATATTTCCATTTACTTGTATATTACATTGTGGCACTTCTTCCTTCCTAGTGACGACCATAACCTGAGTCTTTTTACAATTTAATTCTAACCACAGTTGCTCACTGTGTACAACAACCGCATCTACTAATTGTTGCAGGTCCTGCGCATTGTCTGCAATTAATACTGTATCATCTGCATATCTAATGTTATTGATGTTTCGTCCTCCAATGCTGATTCCATTTATATCCTCTACATTTCTGAAAATATTTTCACTGTATAGGGAAATATGAGCATAAATAAATTATAATACATGTAGAATTCTGTTTAAAAAAAACTAAGGGCACAGTTGACTATCAGTTATTGCTCCTCTACTTTTTTATCCCATGGCACAGCTCTTTGCATTCCCTGCCAACAGTAAATATGTCAGTAGTTTGGCTTTGCTTAACACAAAATATAAACTTTTGTAAACTATTAATATCTTCTAGCTAGCAGTTTCATGGATATCCTCATATTCTGTAAACTGCTCTGATAAATATTTATATCTGTTAAAGTGAATGCTTACAAGCAAAATTCATGCATAGTACCACATCAATCTCAATGAGATATATCATAACATTTATTTCTTCGTCCTCTTTTTCTGCTCTTTATCCCCCATTGGGGCAGAGACCAACCCACGCCAAGCCATTCTATCTTTTGCTATCGCCTGCAGCTTCCTCCATGTCCTCCCAATATTATTCATCTCTGTCTGTAATTCTTTTCTCCATGTATCCCACTATTTTGTTTGTCTTGTGGATTCTAGACAAGAATGTGTCTAGTTATACTGTCCTCAGGTTTTCTTAGTGTGTGTGTCCTGTCCAGTGCAGGCGTTTTTATCTTCACTTCTTGATTCACTGGGATCTGTTTAGTTCTCTCCATGAGCTCTACATTGGTGATTCGGTAATACCATTTTATTCCCTCTATTCTGCTCAGGTACCAATGAGTGAATGTGTCATTTCTTTGTAATTCTTTTATAAAATGTACTTACTATCTGATATCACATAATTGAAATAAAAAGCAAATTAATGTACAATGTGTGTAGGGAGCTAAGTAAATAGATGACACATAAAATTGAACGTTGCAACAAGTTTTTTTTTTTCCAACTAACATTAAACACTGGAAACAAAACATGAAAAACTGTTCTGACAATCTAAATATTACATCTAAACATAACACAATACAGGAAATTCCCAAAGATGCACTGAATGACAACAAAATTAAAAACAGGAGCACATTAAGTCAAAAATGTGTGAACAGAAAGTGATACAAGACAGTAGGAAATGAAAAGTTTTATAAAAAGTAAAAGATCCCTTGGTATATGGTGCTAGCCTCATATTTTTAGACCAATCAGCCATCAATGGGTGAAACGGTCAATATCATGCCAAGATAATATTCTTCTACTTCTGCCCTTTATCCTCCATTGGGGCATTGCATCCTCAATAAAATCACATCAAGCCATTCTATCTTTTGCTATCTCCTGCAGCTCCCCCCATGCCCCCCCCCCTATATTATTCATCTCTGTCTGTAATTCTCCTCTCCATATTTTTAGGTCTACCACTATTTTGTTTGGCTTGTGGATTCTAGACAAGAGAGTATCTAGTTATATTGTTCTCAGGTTTCTCAGTGTGTGTCTTATCTTGTGGATTATAGACAAGAGAGTATCTAGTTATATTGTTCTCAGGTTTCTCAGTGTGTGTCCTATCCAGCACCAGTGTCTTTTCTTCATCTTTTAGCCAAGATAATCTTTTAAAAATAATTACTTCCAAGATAATTTCAAGGGATTTTAGGCTGGGTTGACCTAGCAGCCAAGGTCAATGAACAAGAAATCCCATAACTCGACATTGGTTGGAGTCTGTGGACAACAAAAAATCTAAACCGCATGGAAGAAACATGACCAACCTAGGCCTGATCCCAGCCAGCCTGTATGTGCTCCACTGAATCATGACCTGATTCCCAGCCAGCCTGTATGTGCTCCACTAAATCATGACCTGATCCCAGCCAGCCTGTATGTGCTCCACTGAATCATGACCTGATCCCAGCCAGCCTGTATGTGCTCCACTGAATCATGACCTGATCCCAGCCAGCCTGTATGTGCTCCACTGAATCATGACCTGATCCCAGCCAGCCTGTATGTGCTCCACTAAATCATGACCTGATCCCAGCCAGCCTGTATGTGCTCCACTGAATCATGACCTGATCCCAGCCAGCCTGTATGTGCTCCACTGAATCATGACCTGATCCCAGCCAGCCTGTATGTGCTCCACTGAATCATGACCTGATCCCAGCCAGCCTGCATGTGCTCCACTGAATCATGACCTGATCCCAGCCAGCCTGCATGTGCTCCACTGAATCATGACCTGATCCCAGCCAGCCTGCATGTGCTCCACTGAATCATGACCTGATCCCAGCCAGCCTGTATGTGCTCCACTGAATCATGACCTGATCCCAGCCAGCCTGTATGTGCTCCACTGAATCATGACCTGATCCCAGCCAGCCTGTATGTGCTCCACTAAATCATGACCTGATCCCAGCCAGCCTGTATGTGCTCCACTGAATCATGACCTGATCCCAGCCAGCCTGTATGTGCTCCACTGAATCATGACCTGATCCCAGCCAGCCTGTATGTGCTCCACTAAATCATGACCTGATCCCAGCCAGCCTGTATGTGCTCCACTGAATCATGACCTGATCCCAGCCAGCCTGTATGTGCTCCACTGAATCATGACCTGATCCCAGCCAGCCTGTATGTGCTCCACTGAATCATGACCTGATCCCAGCCAGCCTGTATGTGCTCCACTGAATCATGACCTGATCCCAGCCAGCCTGTATGTGCTCCACTGAATCATGACCTGATCCCAGCCAGCCTGTATGTGCTCCACTGAATCATGACCTGATCCCAGCCAGCCTGTATGTGCTCCACTGAATCATGACCTGATCCCAGCCAGCCTGTATGTGCTCCACTGAATCATGACCTGATCCCAGCCAGCCTGTATGTGCTCCACTAAATCATGACCTGATCCCAGCCAGCCTGCATGTGCTCCACTGAATAATGACCTGATCCCAGCCAGCCTGCATGTGCTCCACTGAATAATGACCTGATCCCAGCCAGCCTGCATGTGCTCCACTGAATCATGACCTGATCCCAGCCAGCCTGCATGTGCTCCACTGAATCATGACCTGATCCCAGCCAGCCTGCATGTGCTCCACTGAATCATGATCTGATCCCAGCCAGCCTGCATGTGCTCCACTAAATCATGACCTGATCCCAGCCAGCCTGTATGTGCTCCACTGAATCATGACCTGATCCCAGCCAGCCTGCATGTGCTCCACTGAATCATGACCTGATCCCAGCCAGCCTGCATGTGCTCCACTGAATCATGACATGATCCCAGCCAGCCTGTATGTGCTCCACTGAATCATGACCTGATCCCAGCCAGCCTGTATGTGCTCCACTGAATCATGACCTGATCCCAGCCAGCCTGCATGTGCTCCACTGAATCATGACCTGATCCCAGCCAGTCTGTATGTGCTCCACTGAATCATGACCTGATCCCAGCCAGCCTGTATGTGCTCCACTGAATCATGACCTGATCCCAGCCAGTCTGTATGTGCTCCAGTAAATCATGACCTGATCCCAGCCAGTCTGTATGTGCTCCACTGAATCATGACCTGATCCCAGCCAGTCTGTATGTGCTCCACTGAATCATGACCTGATCCCAGCCAGCCTGTATGTGCTCCACTAAATCATGACCTGATCCCAGCCAGTCTGTATGTGCTCCACTGAATCATGACCTGATCCCAGCCAGCCTGTATGTGCTCCACTGAATCATGACCTGATCCCAGCCAGCCTGCATGTGCTCCACTGAATCATGACCTGATCCCAGCCAGCCTGTATGTGCTCCACTGAATCATGACCTGATCCCAGCCAGCCTGTATGTGCTCCACTGAATCATGACCTGATCCCAGCCAGCCTGTATGTGCTCCACTGAATCATGACCTGATCCCAGCCAGCCTGTATGTGCTCCACTGAATCATGACCTGATCCCAGCCAGCCTGTATGTGCTCCACTGAATCATGACCTGATCCCAGCCAGCCTGCATGTGCTCCACTGAATCATGACCTGATCCCAGCCAGTCTGTATGTGCTCCACTGAATCATGACCTGATCCCAGCCAGCCTGTATGTGCTCCACTGAATCATGACCTGATCCCAGCCAGCCTGTATGTGCTCCACTGAATCATGACCTGATCCCAGCCAGCCTGTATGTGCTCCACTGAATCATGACCTGATCCCAGCCAGCCTGTATGTGCTCCACTGAATCATGACCTGATCCCAGCCAGCCTGTATGTGCTCCACTAAATCATGACCTGATCCCAGCCAGCCTGTATGTGCTCCACTGAATCATGACCTGATCCCAGCCAGCCTGCATGTGCTCCACTGAATAATGACCTGATCCCAGCCAGCCTGCATGTGCTCCACTGAATCATGACCTGATCCCAGCCAGCCTGTATGTGCTCCACTGAATCATGACCTGATCCCAGCCAGCCTGTATGTGCTCCACTGAATCATGACCTGATCCCAGCCAGCCTGTATGTGCTCCACTGAATCATGACCTGATCCCAGCCAGCCTGCATGTGCTCCACTGAATCATGACCTGATCCCAGCCAGCCTGCATGTGCTCCACTGAATCATGACCTGATCCCAGCCAGCCTGCATGTGCTCCACTAAATCATGACCTGATCCCAGCCAGCCTGCATGTGCTCCACTGAATCATGACCTGATCCCAGCCAGCCTGTATGTGCTCCACTGAATCATGACCTGATCCCAGCCAGCCTGCATGTGCTCCACTAAATCATGACCTGATCCCAGCCAGCCTGTATGTGCTCCACTAAATCATGACCTGATCCCAGCCAGCCTGTATGTGCTCCACTGAATCATGACCTGATCCCAGCCAGCCTGTATGTGCTCCACTGAATCATGACCTGATCCCAGCCAGTCTGTATGTGCTCCACTAAATCATGACCTGATCCCAGCCAGCCTGTATGTGCTCCACTGAATCATGACCTGATCCCAGCCAGCCTGTATGTGCTCCACTAAATCATGACCTGATCCCAGCCAGCCTGTATGTGCTCCACTGAATCATGACCTGATCCCAGCCAGTCTGTATGTGCTCCACTAAATCATGACCTGATCCCAGCCAGCCTGTATGTGCTCCACTAAATCATGACCTGATCCCAGCCAGCCTGCATGTGCTCCACTGAATCATGACCTGATCCCAGCCAGTCTGTATGTGCTCCACTGAATCATGACCTGATCCCAGCCAGCCTGCATGTGCTCCACTAAATCATGACCTGATCCCAGCCAGTCTGTATGTGCTCCACTGAATCATGACCTGATCCCAGCCAGCCTGCATGTGCTCCACTGAATCATGACCTGATCCCAGCCAGTCTGTATGTGCTCCACTAAATCATGACCTGATCCCAGCCAGTCTGTATGTGCTCCACTAAATCATGACCTGATCCCAGCCAGTCTGCATGTGCTCCACTGAATCATGACCTGATCCCAGCCAGCCTGCATGTGCTCCACTGAATCATGACCTGATCCCAGCCAGCCTGTATGTGCTCCACTGAATCATGACCTGATCCCAGCCAGCCTGTATGTGCTCCACTGAATCATGACCTGATCCCAGCCAGCCTGTATGTGCTCCACTAAATCATGACCTGATCCCAGCCAGCCTGTATGTGCTCCACTGAATCATGACCTGATCCCAGCCAGCCTGTATGTGCTCCACTGAATCATGACCTGATCCCAGCCAGCCTGTATGTGCTCCACTGAATCATGACCTGATCCCAGCCAGTCTGTATGTGCTCCACTAAATCATGACCTGATCCCAGCCAGCCTGTATGTGCTCCACTGAATCATGACCTGATCCCAGCCAGTCTGTATGTGCTCCAGTAAATCATGACCTGATCCCAGCCAGCCTGTATGTGCTCCACTGAATCATGACCTGATCCCAGCCAGCCTGTATGTGCTCCACTGAATCATGACCTGATCCCAGCCAGCCTGTATGTGCTCCACTAAATCATGACCTGATCCCAGCCAGCCTGTATGTGCTCCACTAAATCATGACCTGATCCCAGCCAGCCTGTATGTGCTCCACTGAATAATGACCTGATCCCAGCCAGCCTGTATGTGCTCCACTGAATCATGACCTGATCCCAGCCAGCCTGTATGTGCTCCACTGAATCATGACCTGATCCCAGCCAGCCTGCATGTGCTCCACTGAATCATGACCTGATCCCAGCCAGCCTGTATGTGCTCCACTGAATCATGACCTGATCCCAGCCAGCCTGTATGTGCTCCACTGAATCATGACCTGATCCCAGCCAGCCTGTATGTGCTCCACTGAATCATGACCTGATCCCAGCCAGCCTGTATGTGCTCCACTGAATCATGACCTGATCCCAGCCAGCCCTCACATATATAGTTGATCTGCTACACAATGACAGTATTATTCTATTAGGTTTAAAATGGAGTTACAAAGGAGATTGTAAATAGAGTAAACACAAACTACAAATAAAGTTTACCACTATTAAAAGCTAAAACAACCACCTATATTATGATCGGTACCTGAAAAATGCCTTGTCTGTCCTTGTAATGAGCCCATATGCTAGCCAGCCCAAACAGTAAGTAAACTGTTAGAAGTACTCCAATGACTTCTCCTTGTGATTTAATATCAAATTTGCTGAACACTGTTGGGAAGTGAATAGAGTTGGGAGCAAAGTGAAAAGACAGAGCGGTGATGAGGTCTGGCCCGTCTGAACATGTGCATGTGACCGTTCTATTCTTTTGAGTCATCTGAGGATAAATATATTTATGACAATAAAATAGAATTTCAAAATGATTTAAGTGAAAAAAATTACTTGGCTTTAATTTCCTTATCTGGGTTTTAACATTCTGGTTAAACTTAGTTAGTTAGTTAGTTAGTCGACAGATCATCCTCGTTGCACATCAAACCATTCAGTCCATAAGTGCTCGGATCCCCTCCTCAGCAAATCCCGCAGCGTGTAGCGGCTAACGACGCCAGTTCTGTGTTGGTTTATCAATCTTCTTTGGCTTCCTGCGTAGTGTTCTTGTTTGGCCACCCCTCTTTTAATTTGCTGCTCCCGCAGTCTGGCCATTGTTGTAGATTAACGGTCATCACTTGGTTCTCGCAAAAGTCTCACTTCTCGTAGAGCATTCAGAATGTCAGCCTGGTCCATGGCGCGTCCGCCCTCCACAGTAGCCTCACCTGCGAGCTTGTCAGCCCGCTCATTTCCTTGTACTCCCGCATGACCTGGCACGAAGATGAAACTAATCTTTGCCAGCCGAGACCGCTTCAGAGGCAGCAACCATTCTCTTCGGATCGACCCCTCCTCTATCCTCTTGATCATGTTCATTGAGTCGCTAAGGAAACAAGCCCTAGTGAATGTCTGTGTCTCGAGCCATGTTATTGCTTTGCTTACTGCCATGACTTCCATGGTCAGGCTACTTGTGGTTTCAGTGAAAGCACCAGAGTCCTCCTTCACAATTCTCCCTCCGGCGTTAAACTATCCTTATTGAGAAAGCTTGAGGATAGTATAGCTAGACACTCCGTTGTCTGGAACCCGCATCATGCCATGCCAGCTGGCGTAGGTTTTCATGACTCTCCACAGATCTTGGTCTGTTTCCTGGATCAACTCTGCTGATGTTATCCCTCCATACCACCATTTCAATCCATCCAGCATAATTTCTTTTGGTTTGCCTCTGCCTCTCTTCCCCTCAATCTTTCCAGTTGTCACGATGTTCTCCAATGCCTCTCTTCTCATCACATGACCAAAGAAAGCTGTTTGTCTCTTTCTTATTGTTGTATATAGTGTTCTAGTTCCATTAGCCTCTTCCAGGCAATCGTTGTTTGTTACTCTGGCAATCCAAGGAATTTACAACATTCATCTTAAGAACTATATCTCTGTTGCTCCCAAGTTCTTCCTAATTTGTTCATTTACATTCTAAGACTCACTGCCATTCAGCAGAACAGGTTCTATATAGCATTTCAGCACACTATTTCTTACATTCAATGATAGTGGCTTATTGCATAAGACACTCTTCATTTTCTGAAATGCAGTTTTTGCTTGCCCTATTCTGCTCTTAATCTCACCCACAAGGTGAACAAAATAATGGGAGATCTAAAAACACACTGATAAGAGAATTAAGGACAGAGATGAATATGATGGGAAGGACATGGAGGGAGCTGCAAAAGATGTCAAAAGAGATGGTTTAACATGAGTCTATGCTTCAATGGGGGATAAAGGGCACATAAAGAAAGAATTTTCTTGCTTGAAGTACAAAATGGCAGCATGATAATGACAATGACGCCAAGCACCAAACTCCAGCTCAAAAAGTATCAGATCTAAATTGACATGCAGATATTTACAAAATAAACTACATGCTCATATGCCACCCCCCCCCCCACACACACACACACACCACCACCCCCCCCCCCCCTTTTCCTGGGCTAGTGGATTGGATAAGGGCAGACAAACCTGAAGGTATTTTGTGTATGCAGTGCACATGAGCTCTTTATGTTCCAAACTATGCAGTGTGTGAGCAGCTATTGTCCATGTGTATGTATGTACACACGCGCACACATGCACGCACGCACACACACAGGCAGGCAGGGACACACAGATACCTCCCTGCCTGCATACATGCTTGTATGCATATATACATACACACACGTATGGACAATAGCTGCTGACACACATACAAACACACAATCTCTCTTTCACTCACTCACATACACACACAGTGTGTGTGTGTGTGCATGTGTGTGCATGCATGTGCGTGTGAGAGAGAGAGACAGAAACAGAGACAGAGAGAGCAAGTGAGAGAGGCTCACAAAATCACTGAATTATTGTAATCAATTATAACTTTTGAAGTTAATGTCTAGATGCGTTTCCTTCACCTTGGAGTGCTGAGATCATAGAGAATACTAAACAATCTCATCAACCATTTTCCTTTCTCCAATTTCCAGTCTAATCCATATCCTTCAGTTAATGGTGCACTTCCAGCATACTCCGGCAGCACCAGATTCCTATGCTTATAGTGATAGGCAGTTTTCTCAAATTTTCCATACAAGACAGAACCATCTCAACTGATGAGGTCTACTCAGGCTTGCTTTGGAGTCTATTTTAAGTGTTTCATCATTCTCTTGTCGAAAAACCTTACCTCTGCTTGTTACCTTTGCAACTTATGCCAAGTTTTAAATCAAGAAAACACAAAATATACTTGACTCATTGATCAGTTATTTTGTACCTAGCTAAGACAGCAGTGGTGCTTATAATTTATGACATACAAATTTTGTGTACAAATAACTTACCTTGCATCGACTAGCTTCCCAGTCGACCTTCTGGGCCTCCCAATTATAACAAGCCACAGTTTTGATACCAAACAAATAACTTGCAATGAAGGGGTTAGCCACAGCTGCATGATATAAAGTGCATCCATTTTAAAATCTTGAACATCTATGCAGTCTCTATCTTCTATATTCATGTCGCCTCATATTTTATTACAACTGATGTTCATCATCATCAAGTGCCCTACCAGCTGGCGTAGGCATTCATGGCTCTCCACAGATCTCGGTCTTTGGGGTTTTGGATCAACTCTGCTGATGATATTCTTCCATGCCACCATCTCAATCCATCCAGCATAATTTCTCTTGGTCTGCCTCTGCCTCTCTTCCCCTCGATCTCTCCAGTTGTCACGATGTTCTCCAATGCCTCTCTTCTTATCACATGACCAAAAAAAGCTGTTTGTCTCTTTCTCATTGTTGTATATAGTGTTCTATTTCATTAGTCTCTTTCAGGCAATCGTTGTTAGTTACTCTGGAATTTGCAACATTCATCTCAAAAACCACATCTCTGTTGCTTCTAAGTTCTTCCTAATTTGTTCATTTACATTCCAAGATTCACTGCCATACTGCAAAACTGGTTCTATATAGCATTTCAGCACTCTTTCTTACATTCATTGATAGTGACTTATTGCATAAGATACTCTTCATTTTCTGAAATGCGGCCATTAGCCTTGCCCTATTCTGCTCTTAATGTATGTTGTACATCTTCCATCTGATGTTATAAATGCCCTAGGTATTTAAAATTATCCACTTGGTTAAGAATTTTCCCTTATATTTCTATATCACATTTTGGTGCCATCATTTTCTTTGATATCACCATTGTTACTGTTTCCTTGATATTTAAGGAGAGTCCTTTATTTACACACTCTGTTACTACAATGTCCAACAATTGTTGTAGGTCTGTTGCATAATATTCCTGGCTTCTCTTTGATCTCTCTCATTATTACTTCGCTATAGAGGGAGAAGAGATCTGGTGACAAGATACAACCCTGTCATACTTCTAGCTTTACTTGTTCATAACTACCCTCTTTATTTCCCATTTTAATTGCTTCTAATTGGTTCCAGTAAATATTCTTTATTATTCTTAAATCCTTCCCATCAATGTTGATATCTTCGAACATTTGAATCAGTTCATCATGTTTTTCTTTATCAAACGTCTTAGTATAACCTATGAAACACAAATATATGTCTTTCTGTGTCTCTATTGACCTTTCTATTAGTGTTTGTAATATATATATATATATATATATATATATATATATATATATATATATATATATATATATATATATATATATATATATATATATATATACTGCATTATTTGTACCCTTTCCTTCCACAAAACCATAGTGTTCTTCACTAATTTCCAATTTTATTATTATTTTTTGGTCTTCTCATAATTCTGAGTAGAAGCTTTGTGACATGGTGTATGAGGTTAATTGTACGAAAATCTTCACATTCAATTGCTCCTGGTCTTTTTGGTATACCTATAAATTTTGTTGTTGTTGCGTATCCGTTACGGGATGTTGCAGTCAACACCAGCATTTTCAGCTGCTGTTGATGTACTAGGCAAGTGTTACGTTCCGTAGTTTGCCATTGCTTTCTGAATGACAATACCTATAAATACCAAATAAATATTCACCAAGAAACACAAAATTTGATCTACAGGCACTGAAGAGTGAGGAAATAAAAGATAAATTCAACGTCTGCATCTAATTTTACATTTACATATATGTTTGCAAGTAGGTACACTTGATCAGTTATTATGGTAATGTTTAGACTTCAGTGCCCAAGTGGTGTGCCATCATGCATGTGTTCACTTGGGATTTCAAGTATGATTACAACACAAAACAGCAAATCACATGAAATCCACCGACCAAGTATTTTTCTCTATTTCTCAATAAAGCAGAGTAAACTAAAGGATCCTTTCCTTTCACATGCCTTGAGAAGTACAGTATTTTTGATGCTAGCCCCAAATATGTATACCAATCAGCATTCAATGGGTGATGAGGTCAAAAGTGTGCAAGCTACTTTTAAACCTTAAACTGATTAGAGAAATTAGACATACAGTCAACATTTTTTTGGACATGTTGTGTTAATAAAATAGAGAACATGGTGACAGCTGGCAAGATTGAGGAGAAAAGAACAAAGAAAAGGCAGGGAAGTACATATCTGAATGGCTTGGCCATATAGCATGGTTGAGATAAGAACACTGAGCTGATCCACGACTGATGATCACGTGAGATGGATGCAAAACATGACCGCCCACACTTATCAGCATGGTACATGATGATGATGATGACTTTTACTTCCTACAACATTTTCTGATGTCCATTTTAGGCTGGGTTGATCTGGGAACTCAAGTCGAATTTAAAAAAAAAAATCCCTGCAGTGTTTAAATAAAATGACAAAAATCCTTCAAACCAACGCATACATCCGTTCTGCTAATGTCCATGACTTAAGAGTATCATCCTTTACATTTGATTAATGATTATTCTCACCTTGTCTTTTTCTTCTCCTGGTGACAACAGTTGGAGCTGATTGAATGTACACAACAGCAGTGGCTCAGAATTATATCAAAATATGCATTCATCTGAATAAAATATATTTCCAATCATTTGCACAAAAGGTATAATTTATGTTTATAACACAAATGGTTCACTTATTTCAAATACATAATTTTAAAAGCAAAATAAGTGTATGAAAAGAAGTCATGATCTTTTAAACTCCAAACATTTTAAAGATCTCTTTACCACATTACATAAGCAAGCTATAGGGAATGTATCTCATGTAATTATTTACATTTTCGTGATTGATTATTATTATTGAAGATGTTCTAAAGGGGGCGAGTCACGATGGAAACACATTACATGCACCAGAAGGAAAGAAGCAAACTTCTTTGCTTTTGTCAAGAGGAAGAAAAAGTAGAATTTTTTAACTGGCAAGACAAACTGAAAAATATATGCTGAAGGTCAAAGAGAATAGATACTAAAATAAACAATCTGATAAATATGCAAAGAAAGTATGAATACACTGAATTCATAGAGAGAAATGTACAAAAATGATTTACAGAAAGACAATTGTCAATGTCAGTTTGATAGAGATTAGAAAAGAAAAAAGGCATTTCATGTAGCACATGTACATAATCTATCCTTCATTGGTGCACTTGCCATACCTGGAGAAATTGTCTTTATTATAGATTACATGTATTTTTTCAAAATGTGGATTTTATTAATGATTCAGATTGTGTCCATTTCTGTTAATTTTCTGATTATTAATTTAACAGTATCATGCAAGACATAATAATAAAGACCTCATTAATTCCAGCCAGTTTTTTTGTCTTTCAGTTTATAAGAATTCCACATATTAACAAAACATATGTCATCAATAAAAATATTTCTGTAATCTTATTTTTTAAGCCATCAAGTTGGAAATGTTTTTGTGGGATGGCATTTCTCTGAATTGACACATATATATACAGGGGTTTTAAAAACTGCTTGGCTGTTCTGAATAAAAACACTGTTTTCGTGTTGACAACAAAGCCAGATGATCAGAAAACGTTAAGATTAAAATCTAAATTGCTTGTAATACTAGTGTATAAACTCACCTAATAAAGGTCTTAGTCCAATATACACTTTGCCTACTCTTGTGAGTTTTTCTGCTGGTATACATGTCTCTCTACAACTTTGCACAGTTTCCAGTGACAAGGTTATCCTGGTGATCAGAAATTAAGTGTATGCTGTGAATTGCATAACTGATTAAGTTCCATGGCATGATTAATCATCGCAAGCGACTTCCCATTTATATCATGGGCTTATATATCGCTGAAATGTTGTCACTGCATTATAATACAAGCCTGCTATCATATTAACAACTTTCAAGACATAACTGTGACCCACCCTTACTTCCAATTTTCCACCATCTAAATTTGTTTGGTCCCAATCTACTGTTTGTTTGGCACAGAATCTGTTAAACTGCTCTTGTTCAATATACATAACAATATACATAACAATATACATAACAAATACTACAATATGGCCACTTCATGACTGACAGTTACAACTACCACATATTATATAGCATGTATCAGAAGAGAAGCAATTATCTAGGGCTTCGTGTGTTTTTTCTTTTGCAAAATTATTCTTCATTTATGATTCTGTGATATGGATTTGAAACTTCTTAAAAGGAATTCTTTCTTACCATTCATTTAAGTATCTTTTACATGATTGAATTTTCAATTACACAATACACACTAAGGCAAAGCAAATTTAAGAAGAAATAATTCCCACTCCTTCTCCCCTCTACTTCTTCTTCTTCTTCTTCTCATTTATTGTTCTTATAGTGAGAGAAATCAGTTTAAAAACTAGGCTGCACAATTTATTAATTGGAATTTTTAACTGCATCTCTTCAGATGCATACTGCAGAAGTCACTCAACATAAAATAAACCAAAATGATTCTCTAAGCTGAAATATTCAACACACATTCCCACAGTGATGAATACTGTCTGCCATGATAATTTTAAACTGACTGTCGTGCCTTCTTTGGTTTTCAGGCAACCCATTGATGTGGGTGAAAAGTTTATGAGTTCATTCATTCTTGTGCGCATTAATTTAATATTTTTTTGTGTTGTCTTTTTAAATTTCCCTGCACTTTTCCACAAGACAGGCTTCCTTTCCAATTTGTCTTTGAATCTCATCATACTTTTTTGTTTTGTTTTATCGTCTTTAGTAGCCAATCTTCTTTCATATACAGTTCTTATTGAATGGATGCATTTGTTATTTTTTGTATCCAAGATATTCTTACACCCATCTATAATCTATGACATGTGTATCCAAAGACATTTATGCACTGTTCAGATTGTATAGTAAGTGTCCAGGTCTCATAGGCATATGTTGAAATGAGAAAGATCCATGTTCTTAAAAATCTAATTTGTGTAGTTCTATCAATCCCACTCCACAATTTATTCAATTGTTTTAATTTCTAAAGAGCAATAGATATCCGTCTTGTAATTTCCTTCACTGTGTCACCATTTTTGGTAATTAATGACCCAAGATATTCAAAATTTTCCACCAACTCCAATTTTTCCTCTTTGACATATATTTCTTTCTCCATAATAGTTATATCTGCATGCATTATCTTTGTTTTTGCTATGTTAAGATATAAGTTGTGATTTTCACTGCTCAGTTGGGTTGAGGTTATTATAAGTTTTTATATAACATTCTGTGAAGTGGATAGTAATGCAGTGTCATCTCATCTCATCATGTTCCTCTTGTACCTTGCGATGTCGAGGTGAAGTATAAACAGTGGGAGAGTGCCCGCTTTAGGGCTTCATGTATCGATATTCCCATGGACTCTGTTATTCCCTGCGTCCATTGTTTACGTGGTCGACCTCTTCCTCTGCTTCCCTCTGGTCTGTACATCATTGCTTGTTTGATATACTGTTAGTTAATAACCTACTTGCATGGCCAAACCATTTTACTTGCTGCCTTCTAATAAAATCTAGTGCAGCTATAACCCCCACTTTAGTCCTGATTTCTTCATTTCTGATCTTATCTCTTCTTGATATATTGAGTATTATTCTCAGGAGTCTCATTTCTGTTGTTGTGATGTTTCTTTTCTCTTTTTCTGTCATTGTCCAGGTTTGGCATTGGTAACATAGAGTTGGTAGGAAGATTGTGTAAAGTGCTTTCTTAGTAGTTATTGATACATGTTTGTTCTTTAAGTAAAAGAGAGGTATTGACTATAACTAAAGAAGAAAAAGCAACAACAATTCACCTAAACGGACATCCCTTGAAAAAAGTAAAGAGTTTCAAGTACCTATGAAGTATAATATCATCAAATGGCAAATCAGAAGACGAGATCGAAAATAGATGCAATAAGGCAAACCAACTCATTGGGTAAATGGCACCGTATTGGTGCCATTTACCCAATGAGTTGGTTTGCCTTATTGCATCTATTTTGTTATAAACAAGAGAGGGGACAGGACACAACCTTGTCGTACTCCGGATCTTATAGTAAAGGGTTCTGAGTGTCCTCCAGTTGTTCTCACTATGCATTCACTGTTGTTGTATAAGCTTCTACACAGGTTTGTTAGATGTGTACTCACTCCATATTGTTTAAGGATAAGTTTAAGTAATACAGTATCATCAGAATATTGAATCTCTGGTATTTCATGACCTCTGATATTTAGGGCATCATATTGCTCCTTGTTTATATCATCTCTGACATTTCTCATTATATTGTCAAGTTAAATAAGAGGACAGCACACAGCCCTGTCAGACTTAACATACATACATTACATACATAAAATATTATCAGTTGCCATTCAAAAACGAGAAAATATAGTTTCTGTTGTTGTTTTTTTTTAACTCAGAAGCCAAAATTGCCAACTAGTTAAAATTATGAACCCTTTAGGTATCATTAGAGATATAGTGAATGATAAAACCAAAATATGTTCATTCAATGTATCTTCTTCTTTATGCATTCTTTCTTTGTTGTTGTTGCACAGTTATTGTGGTTGCTATGTTTTGCTTCCTCAATTACCTTGCTACTGTCATAAATGCATAACTAATTTAACACACTGCATTCATTTTTTTCTTGCCCATTCATACATTCTATGGAAAAATATAACTATTTTATTGATCACACATGGTGCGATGATGTCTCGCACCATCATCTGATGCACTTGCTCTAGTCCAGTACAGTGGCTGACATCTTGAAATTAAATGTACCATTAAATTTAAACAGTTATAGACATGTGCATCAGACAAATGAAAATGTATGAGGTGACTCTGTCTGTCTGGCGTTACTGTCTGTCTATCTTTGCTGACTGAAGTTACTTTCTTTGTCTGTGCGTTAGCCTGTACATGAGACACAATTAAGGCAAACTCAGGTAAAGAGAGATAGTGACTTTTCTGATTCATACCTGTAGTCATAGCTGAGGTCTGTTGGTTCAGATCCTGTTTTTACGTACATACGGTAGAAAATCACAGTTACTGATGGTTTAACTGTGACACAGACATGAGCATTGGTGTCTCTGAAAGCAGCAACAAACAATTACCAGTGACTTATCATACACAACAAGATAGTGATAAATGAGGGCAATCTATGTAATTCTGCTAGCTCTGCACACTCACAGCAGCAGCAGCAGACATTATGAGATTATTTTCACGTTTCAATTGTGAGCAGATTCTGAACTACATTCAACAGAAATTTTACATGCGTAACCAAATAAATTTTGGAACTCCATGAACATTAAACACATAGCTTTATACACTAATAACTGTGCTCTTCATGTTGACATTATATGATACATTGCTGTATTACCTATAACTCTATATCATCATTATCACCATATAACTATTAGTATACCATAAGTGAGTGAGCTGTGGTAACACAGTGGCTGGTAAGCTTACCTGCCAGTCCAGTGGGCAAATGTTCACATTAAAATAGAGGTAGACTTGCAAAACTGATGTGGGCTCCTAGGTTGACCCAGACTCAAATGAGTACCAGGAAATGCCCAGGGAAGTACAGGTGGTCATCCTCATGTTGACCACTGTCGCGAAATGCCGCCTTAACATCCCAGAATATTTTTCTCGGTCTCCAAATTTGAGAGGCCAAATTGAGAAAGAATGAATTAATCACGCTACTCCAAGGCTATCTAGTCGTGAGGTAAGATTATTCACAAAAAGCCTCTAGCTATGACGTAAGCTTGCAGATGGCAAGTAAAATGGGCTACTTGAGACGGACACAACTAGATAATTTAAATTAGTCTACACCTTAGAAAACTGCTGACCCAGACGGGCTATGACACCACACCGACGCATTGGCACCTTCTTGCCCAGGTAGACCCAGACTGAATCAACAATGAACTGGGCCAGTGAGTGAAATAAAACCACCCAGGCGTGAACAACATTGACACAGGGAGACATAATAGCCCCAGGGCGGTAAACAAGCCCCGTCCACTCGGACTGGCAGACTCAGGAAGGTGTGAAATCACTGATAAGATTCAGGTAGCTAATAATGGTCAGACCCACAGGTGTGAAGGCTAGTGTGCATGCAGAAAGAATTTTTATGACTGGACAGACTTGGAGTTAATTGCAATTAACGTCAGGAGGAGATAAGAAAAATTTAAGAATGGAATTCCTGGGAGATAAGTGTCTACTGCTAGGCTAGGTATAAAAACCCCACTAGACCTGTTCCCTTTAGATTAAGTCTGACTTCAGAACAGGTAGGAACTATCTCAATGTTTGTAGTCATATGCATGATTTTTATGTTGGCTTCTATGAAGGATTTCTTAGTAACTATGCAACAGTCTTTTAGACATATGAACTTTCAGTCTATATCTGATCTAGGTTATTCCAAGAACTATCTTTGGCGTAGGTACTTGAGTGTTCTTTCTAAGTTCTGTGTTCAATATCATTGTGCTTTAAGTGTTACTCTTCTGAGAAGTAGAAACTTATGGAAGGCAGGTCTTGTCTAGATATACTTGAGGTGTCGTAGCAGATGCTTGCCATTTCTTTCTAAACTAGACTAGTCTCTTTTTGGTGTGTGCATTTGTTGTACAGAATATAGTCAACTGACTATTTATTTAATTCTTACAACAGCAGTAACTAACTAGTGCATTATGCTATGATGTTAAAGTATCATAATATGTCTAGTTTAATCAATATGTTTATGTGTATTGGATGTTTGATATATTGATTTGTCATATGCAAACTTACCAATATGAAGTGTTATGCTATTGTCTGCGCATTGGCACATTGGCCAATGATTGTGTTGGAAGCAGAGGTGTAATGGTACAGACATTACCCACAATTGGTAGTATGGGGTATATGGTGCTAAACTTTCTCAGTGTATTGTGGGCGTGGGTCCACGGTAATGCATGGAAACCTGGCACAGCTACTGGTCACGGCTTGCAAGCCCGGATGATCAGGCATTGTTATAATACCCATACCGACCCTGTGAGCTGCTAAACTAACATTGGACGGAGCGGCTGTACGACACAGAATTTCTGTATTAGCGACATGGACATGGGGCGGCAGAAATGTAATCATTACAGGCGTGTGAGACAATTGAAAAGCCCGTCCCAGACTAAAGACAGTAGGGAGAAGGAGGATGGTGAACGCAGTCGAGCTGAAAGATAAACTTGGCCAGACTGGTCATTGTATATGTTTGTGTTATATGTTTTAATTAGGATTGCGCTGATGTAGAACTGATATAACACATTCTTGACTTTCTTTCAAGCTCTCACAAGGAGCCCTATGTTATAGATCTCAAGACTAGAGACTACTGACTAGGAGTGTCAGGACTGACAGGATCGTCAGAATACCGGCAAGCTGTTTTTCTTTTGTGTGGGTCTACTGGAGAGTGGGGATCTGGACCACAGATCCAGATAGATGGAGTAACAAGTAAAGTTACGTAATGTTTGTCATCAATATCAATATGTATATGATTTCATCATCCTCATATTGACAATCATCCTATGTCTATTGTTATGATTAGCAAATAAATGTTGTAGTATTGTAACTCATAGTTCTGTCATTATATTTTTTCCAATTGTGCATACGTATTGTTGTGTACATTGGTGGGGGTTCACTTACACACCAAGGAAAGGAGCAGTCAGGGAGAAAACCTGTACTGAGATAGTCGTCTATACTAATATATTTAGACTTAAAACATCTATCTTAAGCTAACCTTCTCTTTTCTATACCTTGGCGAATATTCAGCACAGTTCATTTCAATTTTGTAACGAGCCACTTGGAGCTGTACGTTGGATATTCATGGGCTTAATCTGTAGTTCAGCCATATAGATTTTGTCCCTAGTCAGTTTCTGACTATTAGGGGTTGCTCGCCAGTGAAAAATACTTTCATCTAGCCGGTGGGGCACCCCGACTTCTGACAACCACATCAGCCACCAAGTGCCAACTGGTCTTTAACAATAAAAGGCTAGCACCATATGCCCAGTGTATCTCAAAGTGTGTAAAACAGGGACCTTTACTTTTTGTTATCCCACAAGTCACTTCTATATTTTTCAATCAAAAATACAAAAAAATTAAGTAAGCCATATAATACTGCTAGGTTTTATTTTGAACATTAAACAGAAAGAAATCAGGATGTAAAACGTTATGGGCATGGTTCGTAATTCCGCTTACTTGTGTTCAAAACACAGCTGCAACCGATTTGGCAGCAGACCATGTCACGCTGGGTTTTAACGTGATGGTATGAGAGCTGGTCGTTCAGAAAGCAATGGCAAACTACTGAACGTAAACTTGCCAAGACATCAACAACAGCAGTGCTGGTGTTGACAGCGATGCCTGTAAATAGGATATGCAAAAATAAAAACAAAATTAGGATTTACTTTAACCAATATTTATATGGTCTTTTTTTTCAAACATGTTTGCAACTGCATTTACTCTTACTTGTCACTATTATGTTAATGCCTGATAAAAGACCATCCAATGGTCATGTTCATAAACATACTCCCTTCACAATGTGGTTTTAAAGCTGACAGACACACATACCCTGGGTAAAGGAGTCATGGTTGGTGCAGTGGTAAGCGTATTCACCTACCAACAAACTGGTCCTGGGTTTGATCCACATTAGTGCCAGGATTTAATATGTTTTGGCCCCGAGAAGGTTAACCCGGTCAACAAATGCCAGCAGAAGCCGGATGTGTCAGCCTAACGGCACAAGAACGCAGCTCTGCTGTAAACAGGCACAACGCAATCAAGTCTGGAAAAAAACTTCGGATGAACGCAGAAGAAGAAGAAATGTTTTGGCAAGCATGGTATTGCCGGTCTCCCTGGCCGAGGAGTTAGCAGCTTTCTCCGTTAACCCCAAATACTCTTGTGGTTGACGTGAGCGCATGAGAATTGGAAACGGTTCGAGTCGCGCCAGTGACTTATGAGAGTATGGAGCCGAAAAGTCGTGGCGTGATGATGAACGTAATCTAGCCTAGGAATCAACATACAGCTGAAAGATGCTGGTGTTGACCGCAATATCCTGAAACAGGATGGAAACGTGGAAGAAAAATAAAGCATGGTATTAGGTTGACTCAGCCTAACATAATGTGAATCAAAAATTTCTCTGGACGAGCAAGGTAGCTGACTGACCCCCCCCCCCCCCCCCCCCCCCCCCCCCTCCCTCCCTGCAGTACTGTTCAGTCACTAAAAATATGGGTCCAGCATCAAATCCCCAAAAGGCCTTAATGGAATGTAAACAGATAATTTATTTGAAACTAAGTGAAAATGAGTAAACTTTAAAAGTCCACAAATCTACAGACTTAATAATTACATACACTATGCTAAACTTACAGGTAATCAAAACTGTGGTAGAACAGAAAGGCAGCATCAGCGTCAGTGAAATTTGGCTCAACTACCTTCACATTTGCTTCCACAGTGCAGTCATCTGCTGCTGTGTCGTAGACTATTCCTGGAGCTATCATAGTTAACTTTGTTCCATTATCACTTACAGCAGATACACTGAAGATATCTGAGGTGATGAACTTTGAGTGAATTCCATAAGTGAAAATATTTCTTGATCTCATAACCTGTTTAATATTAAAGTAATATAACTCTCATGATTATAAATGAAGTATGAAAATGTATGTGACAATAAGTACTTTTGTTATTAATTACATGAGAAAAAGACTAAGCTATAAATGACCAAACATATACACAGATGGGTCAGTGATGAAAGCAAGAAAAAAGTAGTTGTGATGAAATACACACATAATTAAATGATGAGCACAGGATCAGTATTTGAATATACAGTTATACACTGGAAAATCCTCAAACATGTCAAAGCAGAGGTAGAAGTACTAAAACCAGCAGTGAACACTATTACAGACCACAAATATTACATGAGACGAGATAGGGTTCTTCACGGACTTCCAATCATTCACCACAGCCTTATGGGACAGTCAATCAATCAATCATGTGCCATGCCGGAAAGCGTGGGCGGTCATGACTCGCCATTTCACTCGATCACCAGTGTCGTGGATCAGCTCAGTGTTCCTGTCTCGTCCATGCCATGTGGCCAAGCCATCCAGGTATTTTCCTCTCAGTCTTCCTCTTGGTCTGTTCCCCTTGATCTTGCGAGTTGTCACCAAGTTCTCCAATCCATTTCTTCTCATAACATGTCCAAAAAATTTTGACTGTCTACGTCTAATTTCTCTAATCAGTTTACAATGTTCATTTGTCTCCTGTAGTACTTGGTCATTGGTTTTTCTGTCTGTCCATGGTATTCTTTGCATTTTCCTCAGAAACCACATTTCTGCAGCCATCAGATGTTTTTCAGCTTGACTGCTCATTGTCCAAGTTTCACATCCATACAAAAGAACAGGCTCTATGTATCCCCTCAACACTCTTTTTCTCGTTTCAATTGACATCTTTTTATTGGTCAGAATGTTTTTCATCTTGCTAAAGGCTACTTTCGCCATGGCGATTCTTGTTCTAATCTCTTCAAGGCATCTCCCATCAGATGTTATGACTGTTCCAAGATAATTGTACCGATTCACTTGTTGAAGAATATTTCCATTTACTTGTATATTACATTGTGGCACTTCTTCCTTCCTAGTGATGACCATAACCTGAGTCTTTTTACAATTTAATTCTAACCCCAGTTGCTCACTATGGGACAGTACAAAATAGCATTTATATATAATCTTCTAGTACCCTCCGTGGCGAAGGGACTGCGGACGCAGTTCATAATCCCACATACCGCATTTGAAACACTGCTGTGTTCATTTTTTTATGAAATGGTATGGGTGCCGGTTGTTCAGAAAGCAATGGCAAACTACTGAACATAAAACTTGTCAAGGAATCACGAACAGCCAAAACATGCTGGGGGTTGACTGCTACATCCGTAAAGGATATGTAACTAACGTTAAGTACCCCTACAAGATATTGACTTTAAATTCAAAGCAGTAAAAGTCCATTGAATTTCAGTCCATTACAAAATACATGAAAATGAAAGGCCACACTTGCCAAGGAAGAGGAACAAAAACATTCCAACTGAAAACAGAACCATATGTGATCTGATACAATTGGTAATCAAAAATTACTTTAAGAAAAAATAGCTTCAGAAATATCCAGGCATAACACAACCTTACTTCTCATTACCAAGAAACAACCAAGTGATCATTTTAAGGCTTAGATTTTCAGATTCAGACATATGTTTCAATGTGAAGGTAGTAAACAGTGGAATATGTCCCTCAAGATTGCCAGCATAATGAGAGACAACACAGCCTACTCCAACATCATTGAATGAAAGCATAAATGTGTTGCGAGAGATCGGAATGACAAAAGAGCCAACCCAACATCAGTCACATTGTACTGTTTGAAGATGAAAGAGGGGGTTTTGTGGCTCGGAGTTATGGTTTTCACCTTTAACTCTAGAAGACCTGAAATGAATAAGTGTCACTATTTACAAATCAGAAAATTTAAGAATGATCTACTCTCCCCTGCGCCTCATTGACAAAGGAGATTTTTTACACGCACGCACACACTCTGGAATCCTCACAGTACAAGGGGAGTTCATGAAGTGCAGTGATAATGATCCTTAACTTCAAATAATCAAGACTAGCAATAATATATTAATGAATGTTACAATATACTAAAAAAAGGCATTGCATTGTCGTATAGAGAATCCAATACTGTTCCTCCACAACCATCTGCTTTGCTGCTTTCTTGAACCTTAATAATATCAGAATCAGGAGTCATTATATATTCATGGGTAAGTAAACAAGACCTTTTTACCAGCCTCAGGCATATTATGCATACAATGCTACACCCATATTTTTAAAGACCCATTAGCACTCCGCTGGCTGGAGGACAAACAGCACATGCATTTCCTGATTGTAATGGAATCACACTGTATGCTGGGAAAGGTGAAGACAGGCATGCTTCAGGCAGAGTGGCAAGCCTTAATTCAACAATCTGACATATTTTTTCCCCAGGACATGCTGATGTGGTGGGAAATGAACAGGCGGACAGACTGGCTAGGTCTGTACCTCTTAGTAGAGTATTGATGCATGATTAGGCAGAAGTGGTCAGGGCCCTTTTGAATAGTGTGTATAGTGTATAAGAACAGTCAGATCATCACGGCTTGGAGAGAATGTAGGGAGTGACCAGGAGATCTGGTCAACATTCAGTACTCAGAGGAAAGGCTAGACAGACACATAATCAGGCTGCTGCTGGTACCATTAGTATTGGAACTCTACACTGGCTGTTGCAGAGCACTACGGGAATGTTCCGAGTGCCATGGTGTCAGTTCTTGACTCCGCTCAACTCAGCACTCAGCGAGAGATGTGGTCTGTATCATGCCAGCTAACTTACTTCCAAAGACATTTCCTCATTCTCATTTTATGCTGGGTTGACCTGGAAACCCAATGACCACCGGGCTGACTGGCAAGTGTCTAGCAACTACACTACAGCAGCACCCCCACGAAGAGAGTTAGTTAGTTAGTTAGTCTTTCCTCTTGAGCCTAAGGCGGCGCATAGGGCAGAAGTCCTGTCTCTCCATGTCCGGCGGTTCGCTGCTACCTGTTGTAGATCTTGGATATTTACTTGGCCATTAAATGAGCCTTCTCTAATGATGGTTCTACGCAGGGTCTCTCTTGGTCTTCCCCGTTTTCTTTTCCCTACCGGTGACCATATGAGGGCTTGGTATGAAGAGAGTACTTATTTATAAATTACTAGCTGACCCGGCCCGGCTTCGCCCAGTCCCTGGTGGGGAGCATCTCATTTAATTCATATAAGTAGTCATATAAGCTCCCGTTCCCGTTACTGACTATCTATCTGTCTGTCTGTCTATCTGATCCGGCCCGGCTTCGCCCAGCCCCTGATGGGGAGCATCTCATTTAATTCATATAAGTAGTCATATAAGTTCCGTTCCCGACTGTCTGTCTGTCTGTCTGTCCCTCCCTCTCTGTCTGTCTGTCCTGTCTGTCTGTCTGTCTGTCTGCCTGTCTGTCTAATCATTTATTGGTTGCAGTTAGAACCTTAGATAAACGAAGACCAACTTACAAAAAGCATTAGAAAGAGCACTTGAAAGATCTTTACATCTTCCCCAACAATTAACTTGGGTAAATGGAGCAGCGGCAGCAGCAGCAGCAGAAGAAGAAAAAGGAGGAGTAGGAGCTGGGAGGAGGAAGAGGGAGGTGGAGGATGGAGGAGGAGAGAGGAGGAGGAGGGAGGAAGAGATTGGCGGAGAGAGGAGGAGGGAAGAGGAGGGAGGAGGAGGAGTAGGGAAGAATAGGAGGGAGGAGGAGGGATTAGGAGGAGAGAGGAGGAGGAGAGAGGAGGAGGGAGGAGGAAGGAGGAGGAGGGAGGAGGATGAGGGAGGAGGAGGAGAGAGGAGGGAGGAGGAGGAGGGGAGGAGGAGAGAGGAGGAAGAGGGAGGTGGAGGATGGAGGAGGAGAGAGGAGGAGGAGGGAGGAAGAGATTGGCGGAGAGAGGAGGAGGGAAGAGGAGGGAGGAGGAGGAGATGGGAGGAATAGGAGGGAGGAGGAGGGATTAGGAGGAGGAGAGAGGAGGAGGAGGGAGGAGGAGGGAGGAGGAGGAGGGAGGAGGAGGAAGGAGGAGGAGGGAGGAGGAAGAGGGAGGAGGAGGAAGAGGGAGGAGGGGGAGGAGGGAGGGGGAGGAGGAGGGAGGAGGAAGAGGGGAGGATGATGAGGAGGAAGAGGGAGAAGGAGGAGGGAGGAGAAGGAGGGGAGGAGGGAGGATGAGGAGGGAGGAGGAGGAAGAGGGAGGAGGAGGAGGGATGTGGAGGGAGGAGGAGGAGGGAGGAGAAGGGAAAAGGTAGAGGGAGAAGGAGGAGAAGGGAGGAGGAGAGAGGATGAGGAGGGAGGAGGAGAAGGGAGGAGGAGGGATGAGGAGGAGGGAGGAGGAGGGGAGGAGGAAGAGGGAGGAGAAGGAGGAGGGAGGAGGAGGGATGAGGGGGAAGGCCAAGACCAAGGGAGGAGGAAGAGGGAGGAGGAAGGAGAAGGAGGAGGAGGAGGGAGGAGGAAGAGGGAGGAGGAAGGAGAAGGAGGAGGAGGAGGGAGGAGGAGGGAGGAGGAGGAGGGGATGAGGAGGGAGGAGGAGGAGAGGGAGGAGAGAGGAGGAGGAGGGAGGAGGTGGAGGGAGAAGGAGGAGGAAGAGGAAGAGGGAGAAGGAGGAGGGGAGGATGAGGAGGAGGAAGAGGGAGAAGGAGGAGGGAGGAGGAGGAGGAGAGAGGAGGAGGAAGAGGGAGGAGGAGGAGGGATGTGGAGGGAGGAGGAGAAGGGAGGAGGAGAGAGGATGAGGAGGGGGGAGGAGGAGGGATGAGGAGGAGGGAGGAGGAGGAGGGGAGGAGGAAGAGGGAGGAGAAGGAGGAGGGAGGAGGAGGGATGAGGGGGAAGAGGGAGGAGGAGGGAAGAGGAAGAGGGAGGAGGAGAGAGGAAGAGAAGGGGGAGGAAGGAAGAGGAGTGATTAGGAGGAGGGAGGAGGGCGAGGAGGTAGGAGGTGGAGGAAGAGGGAGGAGGAGGGAGGAGGAAGAGAAAGAGGGAGGAGGATGATGGAGGGGGGAGAGGGGGAGGGGAAGAGGAAGAGGGTAGGAGGAGGAGGAGGGGAGAGGATGAGGAGGTGGATTATAACGCATATGCCTGTAGATAACTGCAGTGAAAAGGTGGGTCTGTCTATCTATCTGACCCGGCGTGGCTTCACCCAGCTTCTGGCGGGTAGCGTGTCATTAAATTCATACAACAAAAAAAAGTAACTTAAAAGAATGTCCTTCCACACACCATCCATTATTTTTAATGAAAACTGTTTCTAATCACCCACATGACTGTAGATAACTTCTTAAGCATAAAAAGATGAGTTACAATGTTATGCATTATTTTTACGAAAACTTTGAAAATGCCTTAAAGACTGTATCATTATTTATTATAACTCATATGCCTGTATATAACTATAGACAAAGAGTTTATAAATCTTTGAAAACGATGCAACAATATGACTATAAGATATAAAGAAAAGTTATTGAAAGTTATACCCCTTGAAATAACTTTTCTAGAGTTAAATCCCCTTGCTATACATAAATTATAATGTAAAATGAAAAATTAAATAATATTAAATAAACAGCCGATTTCACACTAAAAAAATATCACAGTTGGCTGCGCAAGAATGAGAGGAAGACGTGTAGAACATTTCATCTCAATCGAATGGACCGTTCGCGAACGCATAAAGGACATACATACATACAGACAGACGGAGATTGCTTTTTATATATAAGACTAGCTGACCCGGCCCGGCTTCGCCCAGACCCTGGTGGGGAGCATCTCATTTAATTCATATAAGTAGTCATATAAGTTCTCGTTCCCGTTACCGACTATCTATCTGTCTGTCAGTCTATCTGTTTGTCTGACTGTCTGACCCGGCCCGGCTTCGCCCAGACCCTGATAGGGAGCATCTCATTTAATTCATATAAGTAGTCATATAAGTTCCCGTTCCCGACTATCTATCTGTCTGTCTGTTTGACCCGGCCCGGCATCGCCCAACTCCTGGTGGGGAGCATCTCATTTAATTCATATAAGTAGTCATATAAGTTCCCGTTCCCGACTATCTATCTGTCTGTCTGTTTGACCCGGCCCGGCATCGCCCAACTCCTGGTGGGGAGCATCTCATTTAATTCATATAAGTAGTCATATAATTTCCCGTTCCCGACTGTCTGTCTATCTTCTATCTATCTGTCTGTCTGTCTGACCCGGCCCAGCCCATGGTGGAGAGCATCTAATTTAAATCATATAAGTAGTCATATAAGATCCCGTTCCCGACTATCTGTCTGTCTGTCTGTCTTGGGTAAATGGAGGAGGGAGGAGGAAGGAGGAGGAGACAGGAGGAGGAGGGAGGAATAGGAGGGAGGAGGAGCGATTAGGAGGAGGAGGGAGGAGGAGGGTGGAGGAGGGGGAGGAGGAGGGAGGAGGAAGAGGGAGGAGGAGGGAGAAGGAGGGAGGAGGAGAACACAGGAGGAGGAGGGAGGAGGAGGAGAGGGAGGAGGAGGGAGAGGGAGGAGGAGGGAGGAGGAGGAGAGAGTAGGAGGAGGGAGGAGGCGGAGGGAGAAGGAAGAGGGAGGAAGAGGGAGGAGGAAGAGGGAGAAGGAGGGAGAAGGAGGAGGGAGGAAAAAGAGGGGGAGGAGGAGGAGGGAAGAGGAGGAGGAGGGAGGAGGAGGAATGTGAAGGGAGGAGGAGGGAGGAGGGAGGAGGTAGAGGGAGGAGGAGGAGGAGGGAGGAGGAGAGAGGAGGAGGAGAGAGGAGGAGGAGGGAGGAGGAGGAGGGAGGAGGAGGGATGAGGAGGAGGGAGGAGGAGGAGGAAGGAGGAGGAATGTGAAGGGAGGAGGAGGGAGGAGGAAGAGGTAGAGGAGGAGGAGGAGGAGGAGGAGAGGAGGGAGGAGGGATGAGGAGGAGAGGGAGGAGGAGGAAGGAGGAGGGGGAGGAGGGAGGAGGAGGGAGGAAGAAGGAGGAGGAGGGAGGAGAGGAGGAGGAGGAGAGGGAGGAGGAGGAGGAGAGAGGAGGAGGAGGGCGAAGGAGGAAGGAAGAGGAGGGCGAGGAGGTAGGAGGAGGGAGGAGGAGGAAGAGGGAGGAGGAGGGAGGAGGAAGAGAGTGGAGAAGGGAGGAGGAGGAGGGAGGAAGAGATAGGCGGAGAGAGGAGGAGGAGAGGAGGAGGAGGAGTAGGGAGGAATAGGAGGGAGGAGGAGGGAGGAGGAGGGATTAAGAGGAGGAGGGAAAGAGGAGGAGGAGGAGGAGGAGGAGGAGGATGAGGAGGGAGGAGGAAGGAGGAGGAGGGAGGAGGAGGGTGAATAGGAGGAGAAGGAGGAAGGAGGAGGAAGAGGGAGGAGGGGAGGAGGAGGGAGAGGGAGGAGGGGGAGGAGGAGGGAGGAGGAAGAGGGAGGAGGAGGGAGGAGGAGAACGCAGGAGGGGAGGAGGAGGAGGGAGGAGGGAGAGGGAGGAGGAGGAGAGAGGAGGAGGGAGGAGATGGAGGGAGAAGGAGGAGGGAGGAAGAGGTAGAAGGAGGAAGGAGGAGGAGGAGGAGGAATGATGAGGAGGGAGGAGGAGGACGAGGGATGTGGAGGAAGGAGGAGGAGGGAGGATGTAGAGAGAGGAGATAGAAGGGGGAAAAGGGAGGAGGGAGGAGGAGAGAGGAGGAGAAGGAGGGAGGAGGAGGGATGAGGAGAAGGGAGGAGGCGAGGGAGGAGGAGGGAGAAGGGAGGGAGGAGGAGGGAAAAGGAGGAGGAGGGAAGAGGGAGAGGGAGGAGGAAGAGGGAGGAAGGAAGAGGGATTAGGAGGAGGATGGAGGTAGGAGGAGGAGGGAGAGGGAGGAGGGGGAGGGGAAGAGGAAGAGGGTAGGAGGAGGAGTGGAGAGGAGGAGGGAGGAGGTAGAGGGAGGAGGAGGAGGGAGGAAAAGGGAGGAGGAGGAGGAGAGAGGAGGAGGAGGGAGGAGGTAGGAGGAGGAGGAAGAGGGAGGAGGAGGGAGGAGAAGGAAGGAGGAGGAAGAAGGAGGAGGAGGAAGAGGATGGAGGAGGAAGAGGAGGAGAGGGAGGAGGGGGAGGAAGGGGAGGAGGAGGAAGGAGGAGGAAGAGGGAGGAGGAGGAAGAGGGAGGAGGAGGAGGGAGAGGGAGGAGGGGAGGGGAAAAGGAAGAGGGTAGGAGGAGGAGGAGGGGAGAGGAGAAGAAGGGAGAAGGAGGGAGGATGAGAAGGAGGAGGAGGAGGGAGGAGGGGAAGGAGGGAGGAGGAGGGGAGAGGAGGAGGGAGGAGGCGGAGGGAGAAGAAGGAAGGAGGAGGAGGGAGGAAGGAGGGAGGAGGAGGGAGAATGAGGAGGGGAGGAAGGAAAGGGAGGTGGAAGAGGAGGAGGAGGAGGAGGGTGGAGGAAGGAGGTAGAGGGAGGAGGAGGTAGAGGGAGGAGGAGGAGGAAGGAAAGGGAGGAGGAAGAGGAGGAGAAGGGAGGAGGAGTAGGGTGGAGGGAGTAGGAGGAGGTAGAGGGAGGAGGAGGAGGGAGGAGGTAGGAGGAGGAGGAAGAGGGAAGAGGGAGAAGAAGGGAGAAGGAGGAGGGAGGAGGAGGGAGGATGATGAGGGAGAAGGAGGCAGGAGGAGGAGGAGGCAGGAGGAGGAGAGGGATGAGGAGGGAGAGGGAGGAGGAGGGAAGAGGAGGGAGGAGGGGGAGGAGGCGGAGGGAGTAGGAGGGAGGAGGATGGAGGAGGAGGGGAGAGGAAGAGGGAGAAGGAAGAGGGAGAAGGAGGAGGGAGGAGGGAGAGGGAGGAGGGGGAGGAGGTAGAGGGAGGAGGAAGAGGAGGAGGGTGGAGGGAGGAGGTAGAGGGAGGAGGAGAAGAGAGGAGGAGGGAGTTCGCCATTCCGAATTCATACTCGTCTAGGTTCTGTGATTTTGGTCCTTCCATTGATTGTTCTTCCCTTCTACACGACTGTAGATAACTTCCTTACACATAAAAAGATGAATTGTTATTGATATTGCCGTGGCATGGAGGCATATATATCAGCAGCAGAGTTGATCCAGAAAACCAAAGACTGAGATCTATGGAGAACCATGAACGCCTACGCCAGCCGGCACGGCACTTGATGATGATGATGATTGCCGTGTGACGATTCTGTGTAGTCACGTCATTATCTTCGCTTTTTCAAGCGTTTTGGTTCGGGGATTCTTTCATCATCATCATCATATATTTACGTACGTATTTAGGGAGGGGGAGGAGGGAGGAGGAGGAAGAAGAAACAAAAATATGACAGTTGGCAGCGCTGGAATGAAAGGAAGACGTGTAGAAAATTTCATCTCAATCGGATGGGCCGTTCGCGAACGCATAAAGGACATACATACAGACATATCCACACACATTGCCTTTTATATATAAGAAGATATATCATTTGAATTTAATTATGATGAAATGTAACTCAACAACAAACCTGAATGTGTACTGGGCTGAAATTATCCTCTGTATCAATGTTACTAAGGAAGAATGAATTGACTAAATGAGTGTCTCTCACAGCTGTTTTATTTTTCAAAATATCCTCCTTTGTTGTTTTTTGAACTGTTGCTCTATAGGTTTTAGTCATCACTTCATAGGTACCATTAAAGTATTCAAGTTTACGACACACATTAAATAGATTCTCCCAGATATTCATGGAATTTCTCACAATTTCAGGTGTCTGTAAATGCAAAACCAAGAAAATATGAGTAGGTTCTCTATCATGTGCATTTATGACAAACAATGATTGCAAATACCTAAAACATGTTCAATTACAGTTATATTATCATAATGGCTCCTTCTATATGTAGCACTTTCTACTGTAAAAGCAATATTTTTAGATTATAATATGATAAATGTGCTTTCTACAAATGAACTGCCATCTTCTGCAGCCATTTATCCCCGCACCCATGGGAGCATAGGCCCTCAACCACCTCCTGCTGTTCACTCTATGTCCTAATATTATTCATGTCTATAATTCTCTTCTCTAGTGTGTTTTAGGACTCCCTCTATTTATGTTGCCCTGTGGATTCCAGGTAAAGGACTTTCTGTCTAGTGATACAATTATCAGGTGTCCTCAGTGTATGCCCTATACAGACAAATCATCTTTTCCTCATGTCTTGACTCAGTGGAATCTATTTCCTCCCTAAGCTCCACATTAGAGATGCTGTCATACCAATTTAGTCCTTTTAATATACACAGGCACCAATTAATGAATGTTTGTAGTTTATTAAACATTGATTTAGTCATTGAATTGAATTCTATGAACTGACTCTATGAAATTTTAGATCTAATCATTGTGACTTCCCATCAAGTGTGTTTAGTTTATCCGTCTAAACCATCAAGATGCTCTATCAGAGGCCATTGAATTCCATTTCCAGTGGTAATTATTTTTGTCTTTATACTCCAGTTTATAGTAAGGAAGCACAATAAAGGTGATAAAAAGAATCCCTGTTCTTATTCCAAATTTATCTGGTAGTTTTCCCTCATGGAGAACTCTGCATTTCATGCTTGTATGTGATGTCCTTATTATGTTCATGATTTTCTGTGGGATCTCATAAAGCTTCATCAATTTCCAAACAGAAACCATATCAATGCTGTCAAATGCCTTTTCATAGTCTAAAAATCCAATAAAGTGGTGAGTTCAACTCCATGCTTTACTCTATTATTATTGCTAATGTGACTGTTTGGTCAGCGCAAGATGTTTTACAATAACATTATTCCTACAAGCTCCCTTTCTTTAGAAACTTCACCAAATATCTTTCGCTCCAGACTGTTGGTATTTTTAAGTCTCCTAAACTTTGCTAAATAATATGTACAGTAATTGAGATGAGTGGTTTATACTGGCCTTAATGGCTTTTGCTTGAATACCATCTGAACAAACAGCTTTCTCATCCTTCAGAAGTTTGATAGCTTTTTAAATTTCTTCTTTAGATGATTTCTCACAGTTGAGAACTACCACATTAACTACAAAATGTATATTAATAAAAAATTAAACGTGAGAGGGTTAACTTCACTGCACTGAGTTTTACTCCATCTGACTTTGTCTGTCTCCACAGAACAGCAAGCTGCCTGACAAGGGCATCACTCAAAACACAGACCCAGTAGTGATTACCCCCCAGAGGTCTCCAAAAGATTGTACTAGAACCACTGTTTACACATGTACCTGTATTCTTCTTCTTCATTCGTCCGAAATGTTTGTTTTGGACTAATTGCATTGTGTCAGTTTACAGCAGAGCTGTGGTATTTGCGCCTTTCGGCAGACAAATCAACTTCTTCAGGCATTTGTTGACCGGATTAACCTACAAAACATTTTATCTTCATCATCATCATCATCAAGTGCCGTGCCGGCTGGCGTAGGCGTTCATGGCTCTCCATAGATCTCGGTCTTTGGTTTTCTGGATCAACTCTGCTGCTGATATTCCTCCATGCCACCGTCTCAATCCATCCAGCATCACTTCTCTTGGTCTACCTCTGCCTCTCTTCCCCTCGATCTTTCCAGTTGTTACGATGTTCTCCAATGCCTCTCTTCTCATCACATGACCGAAGAAAGATGTTTGTCTCTGTCTTATTGTTGTATATAATGTTCTAGTTTCGTTAGCCTGTTTCAGGCAGTCGTCGTTAGTTACTCTGGCAGTCCAAGGAATTCGCAACATTCGTCTCAGGAACCACATCTCTGTTGCTTCTAATTTCTTCTTAATTTGTTCATTTACATTCCAAGATTCACTGCCTTACAGCAAAACTGGTTCTACATAGCATTTCAGCACTCTCTTTCTTACATTCAGTGATAGTGACTTATTGCATAAGATACTCTTCATTTTCTGAAATGCGGCTTTTGCCTGCCCTATTCTGCTCCTAATCTCTGTTGTACATCTTCCATCTGATGTTATAAATGCCCCTAGGTATCTAAAATTATCAACTTGGTTAAGGATTTTCCCTTCTATTTCTATGTCACATTTTGGTGTCACCATTTTCTTTGATATTACCATTGTTACTGTTTTCTTGATATTCAAGGAGAGTCCTTTCCTTGCACTCTCTGTTACTACAACGTCTAATAATTGTTGTAGGTCTGTTGAATTATCCGCCACCAATACTGTGTCATCTGCATAGCGTATATTATTTATATTATAACCTCCAACTATATTCCTGGCATCTCTTTGATCTCTCTCATTATTACTTCGCTATACAGGGAGAAAAGATCTGGTGACAAGACACACCCTTGTCGTACTCCTAGCTTTATCTGTTCGTAACTACCCTCTTTATTTCCCATTTTAATTGCTGCTACTTGGTTCCAGTAAATATTCTTTATTATTCTTAAATCTTTTCCATCAGTGTTGATATCTTCCAACATTTTAATCAGTTCATCATGTTTTACTTTATCAAATGCCTTAGTATAATCTATGAAGCACAAATATATGTCTCTCCGTTTCTCTATTGACCTTTCTATTAGTGTCTGTAATGTATAAATTGCATTGTTTGTGCCCTTTCCTTCCACAAATCCATACTGTTCTTCACTAATTTCCATTTTTATTTTCTTTTTGGTTCTTCTCATTATGATTCTGAGTAGAAGCTTAGTAATATGGTTTATAAGGTTAATTGTACGAAAATCTTCACAATCAATTGCTCTCGGTCTTTTTGGTATAGCTATAAATACAGATTTCAGCATATCACTGGGTAAATATCCACTGCTGTAAATATCATTCAACATTTTGGTTAATATATCTACTCCAAATTCTCCCAATACTTCTAATTCTTCTATTGTGATTTCATCTGGCCCAGCTGTTTTTCCTTTCTTCATACGTTTTATAGCGTCAGCGACTTCTTCTTTCAGAATAGGTGGACCTTCTAAGTTACTATCTTCTGTTAATTCTTCCCTTTCTCCTTCATATAATTCTCTTATATACTCATTCCACCTCTTCATTATAGCATCTTCCTCTAATATTATCTTTCCTGCTTTTGATTTCAAACACCCTGTATTTATTCTTATTTTTCTTCCTGTAAGCTCACTGATTTGTCTGTGCATATTTTTTGTATCTTTAATGGAATTTAATTCCATTTTTTTGCATTGCTCGTTTAACCAACTTTCTTTAGCCTTCCCACATTTATCTTAACTGCTTTTAATCATAGACAGGACTATTATAATCATTACTTTCCTTGCACTGTCACATTCATCATAGTTAACAACTATTTTAATTTTTAAAACTGCAGGAACAATGCAATAACAGCAGGAAACATATTTTTAAAAGCAAAGGAAACTAAACAATGAATTGCAGGATGCATGTAAACAAACAGGCGTGGTAACTAAATTTAGGCATGTATTTATTTATTGGTTGTTATTACTTGTTCTTTTATAGAAGATAAAGTGTAAGATTCTCGTTTAGCCAGCAGCACAGCTAAATATGTCATCTCATTTTTGCTTAAGCCACTGTCTTGTAAAATACTTGGATCTGGATCAAAACTGTGAAGATCTAGTGCACAGATCTCAATAATGTTGCTTGCAAGTTGGGCAATAGCTGTAAATGAGAAATTATGAAGCATTACAAATAAAATACAAAAGCACCAATTCATATTACTTTTGTTGCTTGCTTATATTTCAATGCACAGTTTCTCTGCAGTGTGAAATCATCTAAATTATTCTGCCAAGCTGCCTGGCAGTCGTCTTCTCTGCAACAGCTCTTTTACAAATGTCACTGAACCACTGATTTGTTGTTATTTACCTAAGACCTACATAATGCTCCTGTTTCCCTGATGCAATTTTAATAGAGTACAAAGTCTATCAGTTGTTTAACTCTCCTTATATATAACATTAATCATGACTGTTGTGGTGTCTGCTCTTTACTTTCATTTGATCTTTAAGTCCTTTTATGTTGACATAGATTTCTTCTAACAGTTTTATGGAATGTTCTATTCATTTTAAATTCAATTCCTACAATTCAAAGAAAATTGTTGCTACAGCAACAAATTCTCCAATAACTTTTTACTGACTCAACAGTGTATATCTTTAAAAGCAAATCATGGATCAATGGTTAGTATTAACAATACATTCCAGATTTAAGTGTTAAGACACACAAACACTGTTCCTGGTGCTTAGTTGTACATACATAAAGAAAGCTATACATGTGGAAACTATGCAGGAAAATCAAGCAAAATTAGTCTCACCCAAATGGTACTATGAAGATTAACAACAGTACATGAGCAAAGTGTTCACTACTTGACACTGGCATGAAATGGTGCTCTATTACAAATAACGGTTTGTTTTAAAATTACGAAAATAGTCAGTGTTGATTTACTGTATGACCAATGAACTTAAATGTGAATTCTAACCACTGACTTGAGATTTGCTGGTAAGAAAAAAATCTCTGAAAGCATTAAATTTTGAATATATTTATAATCGACAATGAGTTGAGGGATTCTGAGTTTCATGCTAGCAAGCCATACAAAATGAAAACTACACATGCGATTACCTTGTCATATCCACATCATAAAGTAAATAAGATTATCATCCAAAGTGAGCTGTTTTTAATGTTTGTTGCTTTCTTAAGAACCCGTTATTAAATGTCACAACAAGCAGGAGAACTGTTTCATTATCTCTGGTGCAATAATACAATACATGAGTGCATTTCTGATATGATCTATCACATATCATCCTTCTGTTGAATAAATGCTACTTTCTAGTTCATTTATTTACTCTACACTGTCAAACAAAATTGGAAATATACTGCATGCATGCACAAGAAATCCAGCAACTGTTTGATGAAAACTATTGTGCTGTGATAGTATTAACCTTTATCATTAATGTTGTAAGACCTTTTTTGGTCTATTTTTATGATATTAGTAAAAGTGAATGCCTGCATTATATCTTTGACATCTTGTAAGCAGCACATTCATACAGACCAGCAAATACTGAAAGATATTCCAGAGTTATTCCAAATACAACAAAACGTTTACCTCTTATACTTCATAAATTTGCATAAATTGACTCATGTTAACTCCATGCAGAAAAGATCATATCTTTGATCCAATTATTGAAATGCTTTGCACACTTCAAATCTATTCCTTGCTAATCACAATATATCCAGCAGCTGCTTCGAAATGGGGTATGGTGCCAAGTGACAGTGAGGATCATCATCATCTTAATCCAGACAGGTCCACAAACACTCTGATCTCTTGCTTAACACTCCCACCAACATATCGACTGATCACACCAGTTCCGTGTTCGTTAATTAAGTGTTGTGCCCTTGACAAAATGTTCATATCTTAGGGCACCCTGCATCACTCCCATCTTTCTCATTCTTGACACTGGACAAGGAAGCATATTCCTAAGTGTCATTAGAGTAATCTGTTCAATGCAGGTCTTCATGGCTGAATGGGTAGAGCGCGTGTTCTTAAACATCGGTGTGCTGATCCCGATGTTAGTGGTTCAACCCCTACACCGGACAGCTGGACTAAAATGTTGACCTGTCATCCTTGACTTGGGGACGTAAATTACAAATACCTCTGAAGTTGGAGCGGGTTTGCCTGATGGTAAGGGACACTGTTAACAGGGAAAGCTAATCCAAATGCAAAATTCAGTCCATCAAATCAATACTATAAATTGTGTGAATGGACTACGCTTGAGTTCAAAGAGAGCGAGCACCAAACAAAAAATCTGCTCAGCCTGTGTCCCTTATAGTGATCATATCTGGTCCATCTTATGCCCTTCCCTCCTAGATCACCGACATGTATGCCAATTGATTGACCTGCCAGTTGCCTTTCTCGTCTCAGTGTCCCTGTGCACAGATGAAAGTTACCTGGACTAATTGTGATATGCTCAGCATGTCGAGCTATTCATGTCACAAGGAGCCAGAATGGATCCTGTTGAGCATGGTCATTGAGTCATTCAGTATGCATGAGTGTGAGTACCTTTGCGTGCTGAGCCAATTCAGGCATCAAGGTTTCATCTAAGCAGATAACACACAATTTCCTTGAAATTTGTAAATAACTTTCTACATATATTTTAGTAAAATATAACATTGTACCTAATTTTAATTTCTGGTTCCTTTCTCTCTCCCCATTTTAATGTTTTATAATTTCTAAATTCTCTAATAACATACCTTCAAGGCATTCACCCAGCTCACCCATTACACGAAGACCACCAGTCCGAGTAATTAACTTGGCACTCAAATGAGCTGCAAGAGCTGAAACAACTTGCTGTAAGATGCAAAATGTACAAGTGGAACTAATTAATGTTACCGTGGTTTTAAAGTGGTTTATCTGTTTATTTTCAGAGGTTTATTTTGCCTCTATAAGCAATTCCTGCAAAATTATATAGTTTTTATATAGAAAAGTAATTGGTGGTCATAATATAAACAACCTATGTGATCCTGATGACACTGTCTTGACAGCAATAAGTCAGAAGAATATACGGAACAGAATCATTAGAATGGTGGTCAGTTAAGTGAGTCATGTGGCTGATATCACATTAGCTGCCTTTAATTCCTAAGACATTTCCCGGTATCTATTTTAAGCTGGATTAACTTGGAAGCCCAAGCCAATTATTTTTTAAAAATTCACAATTGCCCTGATGTGGATGGAACCCAAGACTACCAGTATGGCAGGCAAGCACCTAGCTGCTACACTGCTGTGGCTCCTGAGTGGTTGTAGAAAGTTTAAAAAAAGGACCTTGGTTTAAATAATAAGAAGTCAATAGTAATGGTAATATCAAATAAATGCATTGTGTCCAAATGCACAATAAAAGTCAATGAAATTATCTGGGGCAAATTCAGATGTTCCAATGTTTAAGTATATAGATAACATCAGATGTACCACTGAAATAAAGAAGAGAGTGGGAGAAGCGAAATCTGCATTTTATAAAATCAAGAACATCTTATGTATTAAGTCCCTGATGACCGCATCAATGAGCGTGGCATAAATACTCAGACTAGAATCTTCCGGCTCAGAACCGGACAATGTAGACTCAGAGCACACCTCCGCTGAATGTGTCTCACTGACTCTAATACTTGCAACTGTGAGGCACCAAAGCAAACTCTAACGAAGTATAACAAGACTGCCCTGACTTCGCCAGACAGAGAGAGGAAATCTGGCCCACTGGAGCGACTCTCCAAAACAAACTCTGGGAAACCAGTAAAGATCTCAAATGAATGACCCTGGTCACTACCCATGCTGGAATAGACGCACAGCAAACACTGATCGCTGATAAAGAACAAGGAGAAGAAGAAAGTTAAAATATATTCTTGCATGTTACTTGTAATACATGGCTATGAATCATGGACAATTGGTAAAGAAGCAAAACAAAAATCTTCAGAAGCCCCAGAACTAAGGTTTTATGGATTAATGCTGAGAATACCTTGGACAGCCAAAATGAATAAAATGTTTTGATAAAGGCTGAGACACAAATACAATTTATCACAAGTATCACAAAGAAACAGTCTAAACTTTTACTCATATGAGAAATATATTGTAAAAACAGGAAAAATGTATGGAAAAATATGTAGCAATTATGATGTGCAATTAAGATTTTAGAAGACATTTTGATTTAATTTTCAGCAAAAGATTAAGCGAATTGTAAAGGCAGAAAATCAGAGTTCTACATTTAGAGAAATTTAACAACCTCTGAAAATGTGAGTATGTTGACAGCAATAAAAAAACATTAGAAGATGAGACATTATTCCATATTAAAGATACTGGATGTAAAATGGGCTCCTAGATAGATGAAACATGTGAAAAATCACATCCAGTAGAAATTCCCAACATCTTGCATGACTCTGAATCAAAGACAGTTAAAATGCAACTTAGAAATGACACATCATTTCAGAGTTTTGGTTTCAGGTAAATTTTGATATGAACACTGAACAGGTTTCTAGCAAATGAATGGTACTTTGTTGTAACATTCCACTATGTTTGCCTTTGCAAAAGCATGTTAATGAACATGGTTAAATATTTGTTTGTTTCACTAACTTAGTTTCATAAATGAGATTGAAAAGTTTTAACAATTTTATAAATTATAAACACCCTTTATTGACAATATGTCAGTAGTTCTCATGACAGCAAAGTGAGTTATTACACACAAAGAAACAAACAGCCTCTTTTACTTGCTATTATTAAATCTTTAGTTTTTTTTAAACAAACACTGAGGGTCATGGCTACCCTGTCTTTTGGTATTTTAATAAAGTTGGTGCCACTTATTTATTATTTGTTGAGCAGCTATATAACTTTTCCACACACATATTTCTCTGTCTTCTTTTACTTCTCTTGTATAGTATTTTTTCATACAAGGTTAGTTTCTCTATTCCACATTTTCTGTTAATATGTCCATATATATATTTTTTTTTTTCTGATGCAGAAAACAAGAAACATTAAAGTATTCAGAGCTGCAGGTGTTCCTAGATGACTCAATTATTGAGTCATCTAGGAACACCTGCAGCTCTGAATACTTTAATGTTTCTTGTTTTCTGTCAAAGACACTCACAACATCCAGCAAAAAAAAATACACCTCACTGCTTTTTTTTGTTGTTGTTGTTGCGTATCCCTTACGGGACATTGCAGTCAATACCAGCATTTTTCAGCTGCTGTTGATGTACTAGGCAAGTGTTACGTTCAGTAGTTTGCCATTGCTTTCAGCTACTTAATAATTCATTATTAATTTTGTAGCTTTCAGATCCATAGACCATACAAAACAAGAGAAGAAATCATTGTAATGAATATTAATAAACATTAAATTAAATAACATATCCATCCATCCATCATGTGCCATGCCGATGGGCGGCCATCTTTTGTCATCTCACTCGATCACCAGAGTCATGGATCAGCTCCGTGTTTCTGTTTCAACCATGCCACATGGCCAAACCATCCAGGTATTTACTTTTCGGTCTTCCCCTTGGTCTCTTCCCTTCGATCTTGCCGGCAGTTGTCACCAAGTTCTCCAAGTCATTTCTTCTCATAACATGCCCAAAAATTTTGACTGTCTACATCTAATGACTCTAATCAGTTTACGATCTTCATTTGTTTCTTGAAGGACTTGTTCATTGATTTCTCTGTCTGTCCATGGTATTCTTTGCGTTTCCTTGGAAACCACATTTCCATAAACATATATAAGTATTATATCTTAAGAAATAATGTGTAAGTCAGTACTTTTCGCAACAACAAAAATAAAACTTATGCTCTTACCAAACCCTGGCCAGTTAAAAGTTGCTGGTGTGATGTGACAGTCACTAAGGATTTGGCAAATATAGTCAGATGGCTTATATCAATAAGATTTATTTCAACAGCCATTTCAATGGCATGGCCAATATCCAAAACAAGCTGATGAATTGCCTGTTGGGTTTGCAAAAACAAAACAAAAACATTATATGCCTTTCTTTTTTAGTTTTAAATAATTCAGAAATAGCTGATAGCATGGATAATAGACTTTTGAAACCAGTCTGAGATTTAATTAATTTCGTAATGTTAAATAAAATACAAACAAGAAACACATTTGCATATGCTAAAAAGCTTTCAACTGGTCATAAAAGTAAAATAGCTTAACAATTTCAAGGAAACACTTATTTTGAATCGTAAACTCTAAGGCATTTTCACAACAGAAATTGCGGATAGCAGATTAGGATAGTAAATAAATTCTGACTCATAAAAAAACAGGTAAAAATGGTTCTAACCAAATAATCTGTAGTTAAACTAAATTAATAAAACAGGCAAAGACAGAGAAATAAACATATTTAAATGCCAATATTTCAAAATATGAACACAATTCTGAAATACATTAGAAATATGGCTACTTACAGAAAGCAATTAGATGAAAGAATTAATAAACTTGCGTGTGGATATACAAGATAACAATTGCACAAGTAAGGAAGAACAACAAGAATTAGAAGAGAATTATTAAATGATGTCATAATTAGCAAAGTACGAGGGCGAGTCAATAAGTAAGTCACACAGTTCTGTGAGATGGCAGGTAAATGTAGTTGGTGTTTTCTACAGGTGCCATTAGGTGACAGCATCATCGAACTTTATATTCCCATTCATCAGGTTGCGCTAGGTGTCTCATGTGCATGCACAGCACATAAACAAAATGGTGACTGTACTTACGGAGTGTACAACCAAAGAGCAACATGCTGTTGTGCGTTTTTTGTGGGCAAAAGGACTGCCTGCAAAGGACTGCCAGGGAGCTGCTGTCGGTCACCACAGCAGCCCTATGGCATTATTTACTGTTGAATCAGTGGCGAACTTTGGAATGTTTCTTTTCTTTGTCCCTGTGCGATATGATAACTTCACATGCCCTGAATGACAATATCATCTTGACGCACCACCACTGTGCTATTTCAGTGGCACTTCATTCATATCTCTAGAGATGCTTAATCTTGATCTTGTAGACATCCCTCCTTCTACTTCTGATGGTCGCTGAGCCTTTCCATCTTGTACAGTCTATAATCGTTAACTACTTAGACCGAACTCAACGTAGCTTGCATAACATGGCACTGGTATAGTTTTTCACATTCTATTTTACTAATACTGTACACTGGACGCTGTTGACAGCACAATAATTGGTTCCACAGAAGATTCACAAATATACACAACAGTGCCTACACATTAACTATTCTACAAGAGCGGCATAGTGTTAGCCATGCTCTATTACTCCGAACTAGGTCCGACACTGACCATAGCTCGAGTCCAACTGATTTAAAGTGACGTTTTTCCCTCACGCAAACATCCAGACTGCTTTTCACATTTTTGTGAACAATGCAATGGGAGGTCATTTCTCACTGTCTCTTCAATGCAGACCATGCTCGTTACAACTCATGCCATGTTCCAGGCCTGAAACAACTGGACCATGGCAAGGACATTCATAAGGAAATGCTTCCTGTTTATGCTGACAAATATTTGTCCCGTAAAGCAGTGCATTGCTGGGTAGAAACATTTTCTCAAGGGCGCTCTAAAATTGTTGATGAAATCCGATCAAGGTTACGCCATCAGCAGGGAAGGTTATGCTTACAGTGTTCTTGGATTTTCAAGGAGTGCTTTTAACCAATTTCAAGAAGAAAGGTGACAATGTGAATTCTGAATCGCATTATGAAGTGCCATCGATGCTTCATGATGCAATTCAAAGAAAACGTCCAGGACTCCTGACTAGAGGAGAGTTGCTTCTTCTGACAATGCCAGACCACATACAGCTCGATTAACTCAGGAGAAAATTAACCATCTAAGGTGGGAAGTTCTGGAACATCCACCTTAGAGCCCCGACTTAGCCCCTAGCGATTTCCACCTTTTGGTCCACTGAAAACCCACCTTGGCGGGAGAATTTCGCAAATGATGTCTGTGACGAAGTCTCCAGCTTCCCCATCCTCTTTTGCTTAAATTGAGGAAGAATCTCTTTAAAACCCTTAGGTAATTTTATAAGAATTTATATTCGTAATTATACCGAGATATCTATGTATAGATAGTCCCTGTTTATAGTATAAATCAATGGCTATGTAATGTTATTAATTTAATATGAAGAAATATGGTACATAAGTATAGGGGGAGAGCCAGTATGTACAAATTAGTGTACCCAGCCAAATCTACAAATTTGGCTACGACAGTTTCACACTTTGGTCTGCGATTGTCACGGCAACGAACTCCCTGGCACGGCCACTTCTGGTCAGGGGAAAGATAGCGAGACTCAGCCCTTTTGCAATCCAGACGTCAGTGTAGAAACATATGCTAGTGTAGCAGAATGTATTAGTGTAGGCGTGCAAGGCTACAGCACGCTTGAGCATCAATATAGAACAGCTAGAAGGATGCTCAAGTCGTGACGTGGCTTGTTGTTGGGGTAGTCAGTAAACACCAAGGACAGGAGAAGAGAAGTTAACATCATGATCAAATTGTACTGTGAATTTGTATCGACCATCATATGTAATTAAAGATCTGTTTTGAAATAACCTAACTGATCTCGTTGCTCCACTGAATACACGCATTGTTATAGAAGGAGAAATGGTGCCGCATACAGGATCCGATTTTTCACTTGAAGATCGCATGAACAACGTGAAGTACGCAAGCCAACATGCCGCATGTTAAAGGTATGAAATCAATTTTGAATTCATCAAACGAAAGAAGAAAAAGTTTAAAATCACTTCAAAATCAGACCAACTATAACTGAAATCAAAGTCAAAGTTTTTCAAACTACATAAATTAAACTTGCACACATCAAGATTTTTGAATGGAGCCATCATTGACATGATTGCCTATGACTGTGGAGTTTTATCAAGCTGTTTTTCTTCAGAAATACTTAAAGCAACGTGATGTGTGTCGAATTTTTGTGAGGGTTGACTTGCATTTTTTACAACCGTTAAGTAACCTTGTGTTGAAGGTCACGCAATAACATACTAGCAAAGAAATTTCAAGATAGCTATCAACAACTCGAATTCAATAGAGAATTGGTTTAAGGAAGCTGTTTCCTTTTGTCATGTTCATTTGATATTGACTTTGAGAACCTGAAGAAAAATGAGAGATTATTTGGAATCAATTCTATTACTCCTTCAATTGGAAATTAGAAGAAAATACAGTTGCGTTCGCTCATCTTGAACTCCAGCAAATCAAAGTGTTTTCAACAAAACCGAACATTTCAACAGGGTGTCGACCTGCTGAAAAGAAGATCTAAATTAAATCGTTCTATCGAGCTGGAATCGCTTTCAAGACGACGCCTTGAAGAGCCCTGTTAGGGTGAATAGAAGATGCAAGTCTGGTAGGGGCCCAACCAGGGGCTGAAAGTGAGAGTGAAAATAACGAAACCTGAGACGCTGGAAGAAGAATATCACTGAAGTTTACGATTGGATGGCTACAAAATAATACGAGCTCCAGACGGTTGAGTTATACAGGAACAGTAACAAGGAAATTTTTTAAAGAACGTACGTGAATTCACGCTTTCAATTCAAGGAATTCAGGGAAAGACCCGCTTGACGGTAATTAAGTAGAATATAACTCCTAGGAGAACATTTTTTTAATGTGATTTTAATAAGATCATTTAGATAAATTGTGAATTTGCTTATATAAGATGTATAGTAAAATATTTCAGCATGGCAGAAGAAGGTTCACTGACACAAGTTTTGACTGGGGTAGGAACGGTAATAGGTAAACTCAACACTGTCATGAAACAACAAGGAATGGCAGCTGAAATTGTTAAATTTAGCGGACAGGCGAAAGATTTTAAGAAGTGGATAACTTCAATAGAGAAATATGCATATTTGGTGTCAGCATCAGATGAAGAGAAAATGAAACTTGCTATCAGGCAGCAACAGAACCGGTTTCTGATCATATCAGAAGAAAATTAGAGGCTAGGGTAGATGAGACATGGGAGCAGTTCAAAGACGATTTAGCTCATAAATACGCGGAAATAACGGACCCACAGCATGCGTTTTCAGTGTTAAGACAATCAAAACAAAACACTGGAGAGACTGTACAATTATTCAGCGATAGGTTGATTAACCTGGCTGAAGAAGCATTCTTAGGACAGAACGTACGAGGAGAAGAGGTGGAGCGGATGTTAGTCGGGATTTTTGTAGATGGTATAAAATCAGATGGACTGAAATTTAAGCTGATGAGGGAAAACCCTGAGAGGTTATCACAAGCTGTAGATATAGCGGTACAAGAGGAAAATTTGAGACGTAGATTTAGGTTGAGAGTAGGACAAGAAATAGGAACCAGTCGAGAAGATAGGATTGAGGAGCCTATGGAGATAGGACAAACAAGGTTCGGATGGAATAGGAGAGGAGGTATACAGACATTACAAGGTAGTAATAGAAGTGCTTATAATGAAAGAAGACAAATGAGAAATCCTACAAGTGAGACGGTAAGTAACACAAATAACACAAATATAGTCTGCTGGTGTTGTGGCCAACGGGGACACATTTTTCGCTTTTGTGGTAACAGGCATGTCCAGTCGAATACACAAAGTAGAAGTGGCAATAGCAGATTAAATAGCAATGTTGAAGATAGGCACAGAAGTTTTACAAGTACAAGAACGCAGGAAAACCGACGCCCTACCTATTAAATAGGACCTATAGTAGGAGGGAAAATAACAAGGTCCCAAGATTTAAAGAATATTTTAATAACAGGTATAGCAGGACGAGTAGAGAATGCTCTCAATTAGATGAAATCAAACAGTTCACAGAGAATAAAACAGATCCCAGCTCATGTATAATAGAAATAGGGAAGTATAGAGTTCGTACATTAATTGATTCGGGAGCTCAGGTTAGTGTGATAAAAAAAAAATTTTATACAAAATAATGAGAAATTGCAAAATATTCAGAAGTCATTATAATCTTCACTCTGTTACAGGACAGAATTTACAAGTAATTGGACAAACAATAATGAATTTTAAGTTAGGAGGCATCAACGTAAGACATCTTTTTCATATAGTGAAAGATTTAAATAGAAATATGCTCATAGGAAGAGATTTTCTAATAAAAAACGGTGTAAGACTTTTTTTTGATTTACACAAATTAAAATTTAAGGACGTATATGTAGATTTAGAAGAAGACATGCACATTTCATCACTGGTTAGAGTTAAAATGTCTACGACGTTAAAACCACAGACGGTTAATTTGATACAGGCAAAGGTAAAAAGAAATCCGTATTATGAAGTAGGACACACAGTTAAAATCACTGAATTGCAAAGGGAAGTAATTGATGAGCCTGGTCTAGAAGTTCCGGATGGAATAATATTATTAGATAAACACTTAACTTTTCCAGTAATGATTATTAACAACACAGGTAGAGAAATTAAATTATACAGAGGGTGTGTAATAGCCAAAGTAGATCATAACATTAATGACATATTAGCAACAGATAGAGTAGAAATGCCGGGAATAAATTATTCAGAAACTTCTAGTGAAAGAATTAATAACAGACACGGATGCGAAAGGAAAGGGAATAGCAGAAGGATGAATTGATCCATCCATTCAGAAGAAATACAGCCCAAATACATTCACTAGACAAAATAACAAGAGAGCAAGAATTGTTGGCACAGTTAAAAACTTCACCAGAAAATAAGGAAGTATTAGAACAACTTATAAAAGAGAATCAGGATGTATTTGCAATTAATGATTTAGAATTGGGAAGGACAAAAACAGTTACGATGGAAATAGATACTGGAGTTCACCCACCAATTAGTTTGAAACCGTATAGAACACCCTTAAGGAATAGAGAAATTGTTGAAAAAGCAATAGAAGACATGCTGAAAGCAGGAATAATAACAAGATCAAAGTCAGAATGGTCATCTCCGATTGTCATCGTGACCAAAGCTGATGGTTCACATCGATTCTGCTGTGACTATCGGGCGTTGAACAAAATCACTAAGAATCTAGCGTACCCATTGCCGATGATTGACGATATTTTAGGCTTACTTAATGGGTCTACTTTCTTTACCACATTAGATGCAAGATCAGGATTTTGGTGTATACCTATGTCCCCAGACGCCCAGAAAAAGAGCGCTTTTTGTACACACGCAGGTTCTTACGAATTCTTACGAATGCCTTTTGGAGTTCGTACAGCGCCCTCGTATTATATGCTATTAATTAATCAAGTTTTAGAGGGTATGCAAAAGTTTGCATTGGCATACATAGATGACATTTTAATTTATACAGCAGGAGATGTAGATGATCATTTAAAACATGTAAAATTAGTATTCGACAGATTAAGAATACATGATGTTAAACTGAAGCTCAGTAAATGCGAATTTTTAAAAACAGAAACAAAGTATTTGGGGTATATTATTAATAGAGACAGAATTAAACCAGATCAAGATAAGGTTAAAATTATTAGAGAATTATCTCCTCCAACTAACGTAAAAGAAGTGCGTCAGGGGAAAGATAGCGAGACTCAGCCCTTTTGCAATCCAGACGTCAGTGTAGAAACATATGCTAGTCACTAGGCTCTTAGAGTTGTATCTTTGGCGCGTATTATGGCCACACACACACACACACACACATATATATATATATATATATATATATATATATATATATATATATATATATATATATATATATATATATATTCATATATATTAAAAGAGATCCCTAGGGCATCTTTCGAACCCAACAAGTGTGGTCAGAAAATAGGAAGGGTAAAGTATAGCTATTTGTATCGATATAATTTGCGTGTGGTACCGATCTTTCTTTATGTAGTTAAAGTTGTGGAAACCGCCGATAATAACGGCTAAACTCGATCGTGTATATTATACTTCGTACGGGTAGTTTACTAAATACGCAGGGAAAAGGGTAAACGTAACTGCGTCGGGAATTACCTTTACATGAAATTTAGAGCAAGATAGAGATTTGATATAGTCGTAAAACTTGATAAAGTCAGGTAGAACGCAATTTTGATTAGTCCGTATAGTAGTGGAATAGGCCAGACTAATCGAGCCGTTAGTTTAGGATAACATGAGGCATTACAGTAGTGGTGATCTTTCAAGGAGGTGGTGGAGATTGCAAATAATTATAGTTAATAATGAATATTTTGATGCCGCGAAAATAGGGAATCTTACTAAACACTTGTACAGTGTCAAAAAAAATGGGGGAGCTGCGTGTTCTCGGGGTATGGTGTCCGCCTCGAGTGCTGGAGGTCCCGGGTTCAAGCCCCGGTGAGGACGGGATTTTTTCACGTGGACTTCTAGTAATAAAATTTCCCCTGGTCTCTGGGTAGTGAGATCGAACGCCCGTGTGTATTGTTGCACACGTAAAAAATCCCTTGGCAGTTGGAAATTGGAAAAGAGTAGCCTAACGGCTCTACCCGGGCAAAATTTCGAGTTAAAAATCTACTCAAAGTATTTCAGGATCCTCACCGGTGCTACGGAGTTCGTGCACTGAGCTGAGTTTCTCCAGACTCATGTTTCAGTTAGGAGGAGAATGGAGCACTTATGGGTTACACCCGTGTGCCGTGATGTTGATCCATCGACTAAACTAAACTAAACAAATGTCAAATACTAGTGTGGGAGACCCTAGGCATTTTCATTAACTCTTATCGGTGATTTCTCACAAATTCGCAGTACTGATCTTGCTTGCCACTCCATTAGCTTTCAGTCTGTCATATTCTAGTATGATAATTAAATAAATTGTGCGTATGTTAACACATATGTTACATAGAATAATTATTAAATATATGCTAGGAATATAGCCTCAGAATTAGAACATAGATATTATTATGTCAGTAATCTGTAATGGATTGTATATGCATCTACCTCTAGATTACTTGTTAATTATTATATTTCAATAATATATTATATATAAAGCCATTATATTTATTATATGATTATATTTTTAATTATTACTGAATAATTATTATATTCAATTATAAAAAAGAATAGAATAATTTTATTGAGCTGTTTTTCCTTAGGTCAATGTGTTGCTATTGATCATAGGGTAGGGAATGATAGGGAGCAGGGACAGATAGCTCATGCTATTTTGTTTCTGCATTTTATATGAGATTAAATGGCCATCAGTGAACAGTCCCAGGCCGATGCTTACAGATGTCGTGACAGAAGATTCACATGCTCTCACTATATTTCACAGATTTAACACCTTCATCGCCAAGCTTTGGATGTGACAACCTGTGTGACTGACTCTTTGTGAAGCATCACTTACCACCATATCACTTATGACACCTACAAAATAGGGTTAACACCCACTGCGCAACCCAGAGGACCCAATTCACAAGATAAGTGGCCACGATTTCCCGTTGGCCACCACCATCTACATTCAATTAATTCAAACCGCTGTCAGGCCCGATTCAACAATTAAACTGTAACATTTGTAGTTTCTAAAATTTACAACCGCTAGTTGTTACCTTACTTAGTAACCTTAGTCATAGTAGAGTGAGAAGATACGAAAGTTTGTCTCTTTTAAATATTTTACTCTGTCTGTCTCTGTGTTGGTGAGAGTGATTAGAGTTGGGGGGTCAAGTTTTTTATTTCAGGCAACGTAGCTAGACAACCTTGGCAGACTGTCTGTATCAAACCAGTATAGTTGTACGCCATCCCTGTCTGCCTGAACACTGTCAGAAGAGTAGACTTGTTCTGGGACCTTTACTCCTTCTAGAATTACGAGCTATTCAGTCTTGTCTTCTCCAGTGACTTATTTTTCTATTCGTAGAAAGTCTATTCACAGCAACTTTGATATATTCTCTATCATCGTAGCTGACGCTACGCTACAATGCCGAAGTTGAATGTGAAGTGAAAACGTGATTTAGAAAACAGAGCATGCAATTCTATGCAGCTGGTTTGGGAGGACTGATAAAACGATGGGATAAGTGCATCAATGTTGGTGTAAATTATGTTGAAAAATAAAGGGACAGCGTATGTATAAAAATAAACTAGTTTCAAGTTGTTATCTTGTTTAGTTATTTTTCTACAGCTATTTGTGACTTACTTATTGACTTCCCCTCGCACGTTATTTTGGGCATATGAATAAACATAATGCTCTTTTAAAACCATAATGGTGAAAGTGAATGGTGAGTGTTTATACAAAATAATTATAAGAGGAAGATGCAATCAAGATATTGACACACAAAAACTTGGGGGGGGGGGGGGGGGGGGAAGATGGAGGGTGACCCCTACCAGGCAGCCCACTGGTGGAGGAGAGTGGAATGACCTCCTGGTGTTATATGTTAACTGTGATATAAGCTAGAATTATCCTGGACAAATAAACAGTTGCAAACAAAACAACAATGATTGTTTCAACAGGTGGGTAGGACAGCAGGTGGCTTTTCTATCTCTACCGAAATATTCCATATGTTCAACAATGACAGCAGCATGTGAACATGAGTCGCTGTAAGTCCAAGTTACAGGGAAAGGATACTTCAGCAAAGAAATTCTACTGCTGCTCTGCAGGTGTCACTGGAAGGCTATGAGAGACAACCCAGTCATAAAACACAACCCTACCTGCTGAATATGTCAGCTATAGTGGAGACACCAGGAGACACCAAGAAATATCAAGGCATGACAACTGGGCCAGCAGGCAAGTATCCTGGCTACTGCGGTACCATGGCTCCAACTAAATTTAGGAAGTTTAAGCAATTTAAGTTAAACTTATTTGGATGGTGTAATAAGGGATATCCCCTATTACAATAGAAGTAAGTCACCTTCTTTACTCTGCTAGCCTACAGAACACCCTTGGGCAAGGTAGAGTACCTATTTTAAGGCCCTATAAAAGTAGCATAAAACCTTAGCGGATTGAGCTTGAGAGCAGCCAACAGATTGTTGTTGGTTATGGTCTTAAGTTCATGATGGTAGACGCAGGATCTTTTTATAACAAAATAAGCTATGGTCACTGACCAGTCTGGTCACAGTCTAGAAGGCAAGCAATGGCAGACCTTATTTACAGATGCCTGTAAAATTATAGTAACCAAATCAGAAAGAAATTTAGAAAGATAACGGGGGGGGGGGGGGGGGGGGGGGGGGAGTTCTGCAATGAACAAGCCACAGGATGGTTTAATTCTATATGGGCATTTAATTATTATCATTTACTGTTTTCTCAGGATAAAAACATTTTAAATTGTGACTATAAAGATTAAATAGACTACCAAACACATAACTAATGGTGATTAGAAAGTCAAACAGGAAGGTACATACTTAATTTAATTTTTGTTTGTTTGTTTGTTTGTTTGTAATTAATGTCTGCCATGACAATTAGATATGATAAATTCTAACTTATAAGTTCAGCTGGTATACAAAATCACATGTTATCAAATGTATGATTGCACAAGTGTACCCATTTCCATAGAAAGACCCATTAATAGTCTAATATCCAAATATAATATGCATAACCATGTCAGCAAAAGTAACAATACAACTACATGTGCATATATATTTTAAATAATCAAATTTTGAAAATCATCTTTATAAATAAGTAAATACAACATTAAAAACAGTTAATTACCAAAGACAAGGTGTTCTGGCTTGGTGTAATCACGACTGGGTCCAGCAAAAACAGGAGAGTGTCTCTAGAAGTAATATTTGCAATATTAAAAAGCCTTTGACCCACTTCTGATGCTTGTGGACTGTTAACCAAATCCTGTATTTTTAAAACAGTAGCATAAACAGTTTTACATTTCATAAAAGAGCATGTTTAAATAGTATTCTGCCAGCTGACTTATTCTATTTACATTTACTGTTATACAATGGGGATCAGTGGTGAAGTGGTTCAGCTGCCAGCTTCACATCACATTCTAAACTTCATGGGTTCATTTCCAGACCATCATTCTTTCTGTTCACTAGTGCAAGTATCTCGGAGACTCCTGGTAGCCATCACTGCAACTCCGAATGTCATGCTCTGTGTGACACTTTCAGCAGGCCACTGTGTGACATTTTCAGCAGGCCACTGTGTGACATTTTCCACTGGCCACTCTGTGTAACACTTTCAGCAGGTCACTGTGTGTGACATTTTCAGCAGGTCACTCTGTGTGACATTTTCAGCAGGCCACTCTGTTTGACACTTTCAGCAGGTCATTCTGTGTGACACTTTCAGCAGGCCACTCTGTGTGACACTTTCAGCAGACCACTCTGTGTCACACTTTCAGTGGGCCACTCTGTGTGACACTTTCAGCAGGCCACGCTATGTAACACTTTCACTTTCAGCAGGCCACTCTATGTAACACTTTCAGCAGACTACTCTGTGTAACACTTTCACTTTCAGCAGACCACTCTGTGGAAAGTGACCGAACCATATGGGATAAAACTTGGTATAATAAAGCCAAACTTTGTGCCTTTAAATCTCTTTTATACAAGTTGTTTGTGGTGATCAATTTAAGGGATGCTTACAACAGTGTTAACCATGGTAATGAATGTAACGAACTATTGAGTGATTCCCTGGCTGGTGAACTAGATAGCAGTGCCCTTGATGGAATGATCAGTTGCATTCTGCCTGGGAAAATGGAAAGAAGAAGGCTAAAGATAAATTGAAAGCTATGTCTACTGACATCACAGACACAAACGATGCATAACCAGTCCGAGATAGGACTCCCAAGACAAGAATTAGGGCTAATAAACCCACAAAAACCACGTACCTCAACAATAACCACAGCTGATGAAGCAGGTTAGACGAGGTAGAATTTGGAATTTTTGTTTTTGAAAATTGGAATTGGAATTGGAATGTCTACTGACTACATGGGGAAGCATCAGCTGAAAGCTTCAGCGATAACCGCAAGCAAACCGTCAACCAACCATGTAGAATTGGGGGAGAAACCAATAAGACCAGCTTAAGTAACCATTGATGATGAAAGAGGTGACAAGATATCTTATATAACAAGAAGGCAATGCAGAATACAGCTGAAATAACGACTAAGAAAGCTGCACCAAATAAAATATCTTTCCTGTGAAAATTAAAGTACAACAAACCAGCACAGCTTAAACCAAGATGTGAGCTTTACCGATTGACAAAATCATCACCCTTCTCAATAAACTTATAGGAAAGAAAAGTGCAGCGAGGATCCAGAAGACACAGGTTGGTGTGACAGCTATGCTAAACCAGACTGAGAAATCAATCAGTCTGATCAAAGAAGACAAGCAGAGCTGCAACTGTCACATGGCATCACAATATTGGTACAGATACACCATGACGTCAAATGATGGGTCATCAAACAAGTCAAGTATCTCTCAAAAGACAAGATCAGGGAGAGGATGCAGATGGAGAACCCATAGATTAATTATGATCAAAGGAGTTGAGAGAATTATCAGCAAGAACACCATGGCCATCATCATGTGAGAGAAAAAGATTATACCAAATACTACCAAATAGGACTTGAACAGAGCAACAGCCACCAAGAGTGATGCAGTAGTCCAAATGCCAGAAGTCTGGCACAACGTACCAATTGCAGAAGTGAGGTGGATGTTTGCAGACACTGTTCTGGAACACACCCGTACAGCCAATGCCCACATGTGAAAAACAACAAAGACTTCAGGAGGCTCAACACAAACAAGACACAAATACAGGATCAAATGAATCAAATGTGGTCACAAACAGATTACATTGTGCACAGAAGCACAGCAAATCCTGGCTGAACTAAAGCTCGTACAGCAGAAAACAGAGGGATGTGGCACAAGATGGCTGAGATAAAGGCATAAGATGAAGCAACCCAGAAGAAAATTCAAGAAGAGCACAAATAGAATCACTGAAATAAAAAAGAAATAAAGAATCAAACAACTCAAATTGATAACAATACACAGTGCAAGAGCCAGATAGAAGCTGAAACTTCAGAAGAGGAGAAGCCCGCAGAAGTCGGATGTGTCAGCCTAACGGCGCAAGAACGCAGCTTTGCTGTAAACAGGCACAATGCAGTCACATCCACACAAAAAATCCGGATGAATGCAGAAGAAGAAGAGGAGGAGAAAGATTCATAAAGTGAAAATGAAACTCAAGAAAACTGAAAAACAGGAGGAGAAGATAAGACTACACACTACCAAGAACTAGAGTCCAAGATACACGATATGAGAGAGAAAACAAACAAAAAAGATCAAACAGCAGACCTAGATACAAATGAAGTGGGTAGAATCAATCTTGGTTCAACTACCAATGAACAACTTCTTGACAGAAACACACCATTAGAAGGGAGGGGGAGGGGGGGGGGGGGGAAGTGACATCCCCAAGCAGTAGAAACATGTGAAACTAAACAGACATCATAAAAACATCACAAAGAATTGAGCTGAGTTGAGTTTAGAACTGACATCACTGCACTCAGGACATTCCCATACATGCTCCGTCCCCTCATTCAACAGCCAGTGAAGAGTCATACTATTAATCGTTCCCACTGTTTAAAGTTCTCCTGGTCTTCCCTCTCAGTTTTGAGATTCCTCCAAAACCCCTGCCAATCCCTAGAATTCTCATTCTTTCCACAAACGAGTTCTCAATCTGTTCCCCCGCCTTCTCCACCTGGTCCCTCAAGCTAACGACCCCCTCCCCCTTGTCCAAAGGTAATCTACCATCAAGAGGTGCATTCCCTTCCAGCCTATCAGTCTGTTCATTCCCCCGCACCCCCGCATGGCCAGGGCAAAATATCCATACAATTCTCACAATCTGTGACCTCTGAAGCGACGATAGCCATTTGACATGAAACATTCCTTTCTCCACCTTACTAAGCATACTCTTTGAATCCGTAATGTGTGTTGCAGCAGTCTCCTCTAACCAACGGAATGCTACTGTTACTGCTTTCACCTCCATTCTTATGCTGGAAGTCATAGTCTCATATGCGAGACTCTCCTTTTTCAAGACTCGGCCTTTAGCCTTTGCAATAAAACCCCAACCACTACGTTTGTTTCTCACCACTGACCCATCGGTGTAGATGACTATGTCACCTTGATGTGTGTTACTCTGGATCAGTTGTTGCACTTCAAACTCAGTGTGGCCCGCTGCCCATTCTTTGCACTCATGACCCAGTGTTACTATTACACTGTGCTAGTCTGTCATGTCTTATGGAACGATTGTTTCCAGATCACACACCTGACATATAGATAGTTCTGCCTGTGCCGTCTAGGACCTGCCTTGTCTTAGTCTATGACCCTTGACCATATCCATGGCTTCATGCAGGGGGTGATCCCTATCAGCAGCAACTATCAGGTACCATTTGGCCTAAAGGATCCTATGCCTCTCCGTCATTGTTGGTAGTGCCAGGATGTGCCTCATACATATAATTGATGTGTCCCTTGTGTACTCCAGGATTACCCACACATTCTGTATGCATTCCAAACTTTCAAGCTGGCTCTTTGATACTGTCAGCAGCCCCAAACCATACTCAATGACAGAAATTATTAACTGCTGAAAGAGCCTGTAAAGCATCCTCAGATCTACCCCGGTTGCTACCATCGTCCTCAATGCATTAAGTCCCCTACCAGACTTCACCACCAGTCTCCACATTGATTCTTAAAAGACAAACACCTGTCAAAGGTGATACCCAAGTACAAAGAGGACATCCATTCAACATAATACCTGGGACATCTGCCTTGACGATCCAGTTATCCAGGGAGTATCACACAACCAATGCCTTGTCTGGGTTTATAACGGCCCCTGCGTCCCTGCACCACTTTGCCACCCTGTTTACTGCCACCCGTAAGTCTTCCCCTCCACCTGTCTCTTCATCTGCCACCGACTTCATTGATAAACTGTTCCCACTTCATCCTTTTTGCCTCTACTGCCTGGAGTTTAAAATCCTGCACCTTTAATTTTTGTATATCTTTCAGCTACCTCCAATTCTGTGTCAACTGAATTGGTTGTTCTCCGCACCCTCTGCCAATTCCTTATGACTGCCCTCTTTTCCCTCTATGAATTCTCTACCTCTGGTGTCCACAATGGTGGTTGGGGGAAGATTCTTTTTGTTGGTTTAGATTTTCTCTGTGATCTAAGGTGCCCCAAGAGCAAAGATTGGTTGCAATCATAACTGAATGCCCTGCGAGCTTTTATAGCCCTGACTGTGCTGGACTTAAGTATCAGCACAGAACAGGGGAGGTGGTTGCTTCCATGGTCCCCAAGGACACTGCATTTTATGTCTTATGCCGCCTCTTGGGATACAAGTAACAGGTCGATGGCCATGTCAGGGTCCCCTGGTCTCATTGCTAGCCTAGTTGGTGTTCCATCATTTAAAAAGACAGCATCCATCTCAAGCAAGGCCTCAGCAAGAGCAGTACCCTGTCTGTTCTCTCCCGATCTGTCCCACTCCTTGGCGCGGGCACTGAAGTCATCACATATCAGATACCTGGTATCCACTGAACCTTTCAACCAGTCCCAACTCTCTCTGCTTGTCACAGAATGCCGTGTTATCATCCCAGAATACTTTCTCGGTCTACACATCTGATGGGCTAATTAGAGAAATAAAGATTGAATCACACTTCTCAACTTCTATCCAGCTATGCCATAAGGTTTCCCACAAAGCTGACAGTGGTCAAGCCTTTTCACTCAGGCTCCGAAGGTTTTGGGTTCAATTCTGGGCCAAATCCTTTGGTTCACGAGTGAAATTTGTCAAAGACTCCTGTGGGTCGTCGCTAGAGCTATGGAGTTCATGCTTTGTGCGACACTTTCCGCACTAAGGAAAGAGACCGAGCCATATGGGATAAAAACCTAGCGCAATGAAGTCGACCCTGTCAACTTTTAAGCGACATTTCAACAAAGCCGGTAAATAAATACAACAACTACGGTCTCTTGCTATGTGGGAACATATTGGCTCAGGTGGAGACAATAGTCGACCTGGGGCTGATAATGTGCCAAGTCCAGTGATTCAAGGTGTTAAATGACAAACAGATAATAAAACATGCAGACGGGTAGATGTCAAATGGACAGCGTGAAGAGATTCATTCACCCGTGAAGGCTGGGAATGAAAGCACTCCTCGCCCTAGGAAAACCATTCAACTGTGATGTGTCAGGACCCAACGGACGGCTGGTCATGCAGAGTGAACAGAGACAATTAAAACCACAGGACTGTGTGACTTGAAATAAACGCAGAATGAACGGAGACAATTAAAACCACAGGACTGTGTGAATTGAAATAAACGCAGAATGAACGAACGAATGAAAAGAACGAAAATCTTTATTTTCAAAGGGTTAAGAATTGGGCATGCAGGCCCGTCTGACATTCTGCCCTTCTTCTCTATTTCCTCTCATACATTCTTTCATTCAACATCTCTTAAGAAGCAATTCTTTGACAACAAAAGAACAATAAGCATTAAAACGCATGAAAAATAATCAATAATACATGACTCGTTGAGGCAATGTTTAACATAGGCATCATAAATACCCAAGGTGGGTGTAACGTGCCACACATATGGGAATGTTTTTTTTAAAAGAGGTGTCCCAGTAGATAAGAGTAATTAAGACACACAACATTATAAGTAGGCTGGGCTTGAAAGTTTCAGATCAGAATTGTCAGATTATTTGAAACAGGTATGATGATGATCTCAGTGTATACGTTCTGTATTCATATGTCTGATTCTTGTCTAGAATTCCCTATGAAGGTTATTTCTTAATAACTATTCAACAGTCTTTTAGATGTACTGACATTCAGTAGATGTCTGACCTTGGTTACTTTTAATGAAAGCTAACATTTTCTCACGTGTCTGTATAGTTGTATTACTATGTCATGTTTATTAACAAGTAAGAATATCATGCTATACATATGTTCAACTTAGTTTCTAGGCTTCGTTATACTCATGTTTCTATGCATCATTTTTGTTATACTCTGGACATGCATTCAGCAGACGTTTATTTGGTATTGTCAGATGTCTGTCACGTCTATGGAAACTATTAGTTTCTCAGTTGTTGTAGATAATTATATTATTAAATTTGTTGCATTCATACTACTTATGTAGGGATATCATTATATGCCTATTTTGATTTTGCATACTTTATGTTTATTTGATGTTTGAAATGTACATTGTCATATGGTAACTCTCTAGGAGGAAATGGGTGTTATGATATTTTGTTCTTCTGCACAGCGCACATTGGCATACTGCCTAAGGATTGTGTTTGTAGCAGAGGTGTAGTGGTTACCCACAATCAATATGGGGTATATGGTGCACATAGCCTTTCCAGTGTGTGATGAACGAGCATTCATAGTAACTCACTGAGGCCTTTCACCGAGACTGATCATGGCACTTAAGCCTGAAGATCAGATACTATTATTATACCACTACCGACCATTTCATCTGCTAAACCAACTGTTGAATGGAGTGGCTGTAAGAAACTGGGTGTCTGAATTAGTGACATGAACTTAGGACACTGCATTCCTCATGACGGGACATTGGAAGGGATGGCAGAAATTGTAATTACAGGTATGTTAGGTGATGAAAAAGTCCTTCCCAGACTAGAAGTAGGAGAGGGAGATTGAGGGAGAAGGAGGAGAGTGAATGTAGTAAAGCTGGAAGACAGACTCTGCCAGACTGGTAATTGTATATGGGGGGATAGATTGTTAGTATTACTTTTCCCGTGCTGTGACAATGGGGGAGCCAGGTGGTGACAGGACAGAACACTACTGTTCTGAACACCGTCCGGCTATTTGCTTATCTCACTTGTAACCCGGATGCAGATCCAGATATGATACAAGTACTTTATAGTTATGTATATACTTTTCATCATTTCACACGTATGAGTGTATATTGCATACTTCATCATCATCATCGTGAAAAACATCATATGTTCAATAATACTGATAGCAATTAAAGTGAATGTAGTTTGTTTTAAACTCATAGTTATCTGTTATTTTCCAATTCTGCATACATGATTGTGTGTGTACGTTGATGGGGGTTTACTTTTACACCAGGGAGAGGAAACTTGTTGGAGGTGGAGGGGGGAGGGAGGGAGGGAATCTTATCTGGCTATTAATCCATTCGTAGATGTAAACCTAGTCATCTAACTTTCACTTTCCCACTCCTTGGGGAATATCAAAACCAGCTAATTTCATCTTTGTTTAATGAGCCACTTTCAGCTGTACTTTTTGATATTCAGGGGTTTAATCTGTAGTTCAGCCATATAGATTTTGTCCATAGTCAATGTCTGACAAATTATGGTCTCAGTCAGAGATCAATAATTGTCACCTCTGACAAATCGGGGTTGCTCGCCAATGATAACACATTTAACTAGGCAGCAGCACCCCCACTTCTGATATGCAAGATTCCCCACTTACATATATATTTATAATAACTAACACAGCAAGGAAGACAAAGACGAATATTTTGATAAACTTGCAGACACGTTAAATAATGTCAAGGAGACAGATGAACTAGTTGTGATGGGTGATTTTAACGGACGAATAGGCACACGAAGAACACTGTGGGAGGATTGCATGGGGCCATTCAGCGACAAAGAGACTGATTGTAACAGCAATGGTCAACATCTACTCAACATATGCTCGGAACATGGACTAATAATAGCAAATAGTTTTTTTCAACATCGTCGTAGCCAAACCTGGTATAAATGGAATGACTTAGACCAAGCATCCCAAATTGACTTTATTCTAATTAGGAAATCAGACAGAAGGCTACTATTAGATTCAAGAGCACTCCCAAATACAGATGTTGATACTGATCACAAACCAGTCATAATTAAAAAGATTTCACCACACAGGAAAATAAGAAACAAAAAGGTAACAACACATGTCATCAATTATAGGAGGCTGCAGGAAAATACGGTTAAAGACGAATTCAATCAAGAAATCCAAAACCTACATAAGAACATCCCAGATGACCACTCAAGTGTAGATAAGGAATGGACATGTTTCAAGGCTGCCATGCTCGACACACTGAAAAATAAATGTGGAACAAAGAAAGTAGGGCAGGACAAAAGATTAAGAACAGCCTGGTGGAACAACGAAGTTAAAGATAGCATACTCAAAAAGAAGGTAGCATTCAAAAAGTGGATCACAACTAAATCTGAACAGGACTATATTACTTATAGAATAGCACGACGTAATACCAAACGAACAATTAGAGCATCTAGAGATGAATCCTGGAGAATATACGGTGAACAGACGGCGACCCTTAGCAAAGACTGCCCAAGAGAATTTTATAAACGTGTCACCACAATGAGAAACAGAGATGCATCTTACAACCCAACCACCATCATAAACAGCAAAAGAGGTATACCGATATTTAATCCACCACAAAGACTAGCAAGGTGGGCAGAATACTTTCAAGAACTACATAACCCTACACATAACATAGAAAACCTAACTTTTGTGCCTAAATGCCAGGGACAGCAAGAACCAAATTTCTTACCTGCAGAAGTCAAAGCAGTTATACAGACAAGTCCTGAAAACAAATCACCAGGTCCAGATGGAATAACCACAGAAGCTATTCAGGCCTGTGGGGAAACAGGAGTTAAATGGCTAACAAGACTTTTTAATATAGCATGGGAAGAAAGAAAAGTCCCAGATGATTGGCAACAGGCAATAATAGTACCAATATGGAAAAAGAAAGGCAATACGAGAGAATGCGAAACATACAGAGGTATATCACTCCTGAGCCATATAGGGAAAATGTATGCAAAACTGTTGGAACAAAGAGCTAGACCAATAGTTGAACAACAGTTAAGCAAAGCACAATTCAGTTTTCGGAAAGGTAAAAGTTGCACTGATGCATTATTTACACTTAGACAAATTTGTGAAAATACTATCGAATATAGTGACCAGCAGAATATTGTGTTTGTGGATCAGGGAAAGGCTTTCGATACAGTAGACAGATACAAATTATGGACCATTCTTGAAGACTATGGGATAGAAGGGCAACTGCTAGAAAACATCATAGCCATGTACCACTCGAGCCAAAGTGCAGTAAGAACACAAGAAGGTATATCAAATATGTTCACAGTCAATACAGGAGTGAGGCAGGGATGTGTGCTCTCTCCCCTGCTATTCAATATCTACATGGACAGAATTTCCAAAGTAGCAAGTCTCGACAGAACAGATTCAGAAAATTTAGAACTCTTTACTCCAGATGAAACAACCGACCCACAGGGAATAAATGAACTTCTATTTGCAGACGATCAGTGACTGTTTTACAGCGATGAGGGCAGACTACAAAATCATATTACTAATCTGAGTTCAACCTGCAGCAGATACAATATGAGTATAAATACAGCCAAAACCGAAGTAATGCGAGTTAGCAGATCGCCAGGCCCACTAAGTATACAGATAAATAACACACCTCTGAAACAAGTTAAAGAATTCAAATACCTTGGAAGTATGATCACAGAAGATGGCAGATTAGACAGAGAAATTGAAATCAGATGTCAAAAAGATAGTGCACTTACATATCAACTATCACCTTTACTGAAACATCCAAATATACCCATGTCCGCAAAACGACAGATAATAAACAGCATATTCACACCAACCCTATGCTATCAATCTCAAAGCTGGACTTTATCCAAATTACACCTTCGCAAAATCAACACCTGCGAAATGAGATGCCTGAGGAGAGCTGCCAACTTAACAATCCGAGACTGAGTAAGAAATGCTGTTATCAGACAGACTGTGGGATCAACACCTTGTGCCACATTTATTGAAAGACAGAAGATCAAGTGGTTTGGCCATGTCGTTAGAATGCAACATCAGCAACTACCATCACTGGCCTTACATCAAAGATCATCTGCGACGAGACCACGAGGACGTCCAAGAAGAAAATGGATTGACGACATCAGAGACATTGTACAACCACACAGAATGACACTATCCAGTGCCGTCCACCGGGCGCTGGAACGCAAATTATTCCTCCCCACGACGCTTGACGGCAGAAGTGGAAGATGATGATGATGATGATGATGATGAACAAAGAGTTAAAAACCATCAACCCAATGTAACATAGAAACCACAGGATGTTAAAGAAGCTACAATATTTCTGAAGGCACAAGCTGAAACACCATTCAGACCCCAACTATACCCAGCAGAAAGACAGACAGTTGAACAGGGCCTAACCATCTTAATGAAATAATGGATTGGATTGGATCAGACATCCAGAACATAGGAACAAAACTGACACAAGAGCGCCAGGCTCAAGAGAAGAATATCATCTAATAATAGCATTTACTAATTCACTCATGCAGTAATCCACACACTAAACTCATATGGTTCTCAATGTTTTGTAATCACCAAAACGCTACATACAGTACAGCAATTACCAGCTATTACTCTACACACGAGCCTACCATGGAGTATAACACTGTTGAATATGTAGCTGCAGCTTGAGCAATCTTCACTGGATCTCCCATATGTACAGTGTCATCCATCTCCTCTCTAATCTTGTCCAGGTTCTGAAGAAGCATCTGAAACTGCTTCTCATCACTAACATTTGCACGTGAAAATTTACTGTGAGTTACCTGCATGGAATAATAAACTATTTTACGAACTACAATTTGCAGAGAATTTAAATTAGAATATAATTAAATTGTATTAATACAATTTATTTTAGAGACAACAACCACTAACTTCAAGAAATCAAAGAAAAATTGAGCTGGTAATTCTGAGTGAATTAAAAAGGAAATTGCATATAATGAGTAAATGCATGAGAACCTCTCAGAAAAGAATAAAGATATAGAACTAAATCTGAAGAACAGCAGAAATAAACATAAACATAACTGTACACATTTTATTCAAGTTGATAACCAAAGTAACAAACATTTTTTCTGGACAAATATTACACTTTCAATTAAATTTATAACAAACTCAAAGAAAGTGAAAAGTTTAAATGTGTACAGACTGGAAAGTACCACATTTTAAAATTAAAATTACAATATCTGTAGTCTTTCTGTGTGGACTCCATATTAAAATGTTTCTCTACAAGATTAGTTCTTCAGGTTTACTATAATCCAATACCAGTCACAGAGCATACACAGATGTGATAAATATGACAGAAAGAAATAAGGGTTGTTAGATATGTCAAATATCAGAATTGTCTGCAATTGTTTGGGATTTAAGAGTGATGAGGAAGGGAACCTGCCACCTCAACTCATATGTCATGGCCTAGAATGTGTGAAAGCCTGACAATTGACACCACAAAGACAGTATCTGCTATGGGACTACCTTTAGATTTTTAGAAATGTCAATAGATTTTGTAACTCATTAGCCCTGATTACAACATCTTTCTGAGGAAGGAAACAGAAAATCCTTTCTTTTAAACTGTTGAACATATTTAATGACACAGTTTATGCAGTGGTGAGAGGTATGGAATCTGTCTCTTAACTTGTGCAAACCTGGTTCGATTCAAAGTTTACAACACAAAAAAGTATTATGTCTCCACCCTCATCCCCCAACCTATTCACAAAGAATATCTATAGCATGTGTGATTTTGGTTTTCACACATTTGGACCTTTGCTGTAGCTAAGGATTTTGTGCACTGTGCTGAGTTTCACCTTTTATGATGTATGCGATGAGACTCAGCACTTATGTAAGTATCCTCTTTTACAAACCAAACAAAATTGTACGTATTTAACTGTTGACTGTTACAATGAACCAACCTTTATTGTCATTTTGCATGTAGATTTGCCTCTGAATGGATCGATAACAGCAATGTCCACACTACACAGATTGTTGACAGAGTTGCATGCTGGCAGAATGGTTCTTGGGGTAGAAATTTCTGCTAAAAGTGGAAATTTAAATTAGTAACTATGTTGGTCTGTCATAATAGATTTAATTATTTTATATCACAGAAGTAAACAAAAAAGTAAAGTGTATTGGGCATATAGTGCTAGGCCCATATTTGTATAGACCAATCGTCACATGACGAGTGATGTGGTTAATACCACACTGGCCGCCTTCATTTTTCCAAGACATTTTCTGGTACTCATTTCAGTCCAGATCGACCTGGAAGCCCATGTCAATTTTTAATATCTGCTACGATAACGATTTCAAACCATGACTTATGAATTATCTTGAAACATATGTTTCATATCTGATTAGTAGTAATCTAATAAATTACTAATTTCATTTTTATGCAATAAATGTTTTTTTCCCTCCTTGATTTACCATTACATGTATCCATTACTATTATTTTATCTTGATGATAGCCACATTTTAATATTTTGAGCTGTTTTTTAATGCTCACTCACATTCATAGAGAGACTTTGCCATGTTCCTATGTCAGGTCATGGACCACTCAGTACAGACAGTCCAGAGTTTCACGCAGTCCAGCGTGTAGACGAGAAGATTGAGAATCACACCTTGCATGAAAACAGCAAGGCGGGTTGCTGAGCAGGGGACAATGTCTCCTGTAGGCAATCAATTGGGCTAGAGCCATGGGCCAATTCGGACACAGATCTGTAGTCATATGGCACATCCATATACTGTGCCGCTAAACCTGTGGTTAGGTTGTGTAGTTATTGTAGACTCTAGGTATCGTACAAAAGTAACTGACATGTGGCGTAAGTGATATTATGTATTGTCAAATGCCTGGAGTCAAAAAGAAGATTTAAAACTGAACTGTGTGTTGTTGTTCGATCGAACTGCATTAAGTTGTGTTAAAGAGTTAGCTGTTGTGAACTGTGCCAAGCGATAGAGTGAAACAGAATTGGAGACATTGTGAGAAACCGCTATCAGGCAGAAGTGTAATCACAGCAGCAACAGATGTAGAATATGCACGCACCATCACTGCCCTCGCAAACAGGTCAAATGATCCTGCAACCGGTGCTCATGGAATATTCCATCCATCCATCTTGTGCCATGCCAATAAGCGTGGGCAGTCATGTTCTGTCATCTCACTTGATCACCAGAGTCATGGATCCGCTCCGTGTTCCTGTCTCGACCATGCCACGTGGCCAAGCCATCCAAGTATTTACTTCTCGGTTTTCCCCCTGGTCTCTTCGCTTCGATCTTGCCAGTTGTCACCAAGTTCTCCAAGTCATTTCTTCTCATAACATGCCCAACAAATTTTGACTGTCTACGTCTAATGACTCTAATCAGTTTACGATCTTCATTTGTTTCTTGAAGGACTTGTTCATTGGTTTTTCTGTCTGTCCATGGTATTCTTTGCATTTTCCTCAGAAACCACATTTCCACAGCCATCAGCTGTTTTTCAGCTTGACCTGCTTATTGTCCATGCTTCACCTCCATACAAAAGTACAGGTTCTATGTATCATTTCAACACTCTTTTTCTCGTTTCAATTGATATCTTTTTATTGGTCAGTATGTTTTTCATCTTGCAAAAGGCTACCTTTCGCAATGGCAATTCTTGTTCTAATCTCTTCAAGGCATCTCCCATCAGATGTTATGACTGTGCCGAGATAACTATCGATTCACTTGCTAAAGAATATGCCCATTTATTTGTATATCACATTGTGGTATTTCCTTCTTCCCAGTGATGACCATAATCTGTGTCTTCTTAATATTCAGTTATAACCCTAGTTGTTCACTGTGTGCAACAACCACATCTACTAAATTTTGCAGGTCCTGTTCATTGTCTGCAATCAAGACTGTATCATCTGCATATCTAATGTTATTGATGTATCGTCCCCCAATGTTGATTCCTTCCATATCTTCTATATTTCTGAAAATATTTTCACTGTACAGGGAAAAAAGATCTGGAGACATTACACATCCCTGTCTCACACCTCTTTTAATAGGCTTATATTGACCTACATCCTTATCAATTCTGATGGCAGCTTGTTGTTTCCAATATATGTTTTTTACAAGTCTAAGGTCTTTTCCATCAATTTGTAGATCTTCAAGCATCCTTATCATGTCGACATGTCTCACTTTATCGAAAGCCGTTGTGTAGTCAATAAAGCAAAGATATAGATCTTTGTTTACTTCTATAGAACACTATAAATTAATGTTCTCAGTATATACACAGCATTTACTTTTCCCTTGCTTTCTACAAAACCATATTGCTCTTCTCCTATTTCGGGTGGTATTTTCTTCCTAACTCTTTGCATGATAATTCTCAGCAGAATCTTCGTGATGTGGCTCATTATACTAATTGTTCGATGTTGATCGCATTCCAAGGCTCCTGATTTCTTCGGGATTGCAATAAATATAGAATTACATAATTCAGGAGGTATATCTCCAGTATCGTATATTGCGTTCAGCAGTCTGGTGACTTGGTCTATTCCATATTCTTCTAAGGCATTGATCATTTCTATTGTGATGTTATCTGTACCCGGGGTCTTGCCAGTTTTCATATGGTTAAGAGCATTCTGAACTTCCATCTTCAAAATTGATGGTCCTTCATTATTATTCCGATGATCATATTGTTCTTCTCTTGTATCATCATAAAGGTCTTTCACATAATCTGACCACGCATGTAAAATCTGATCTTTTTCTATTATGATTTTGCCATCTTTGGTTTTTAGGCAACCCGTTGATGTGTGTGTTCTTTTGTTAGTGATGTCATTAATTCTTTTGTGCATTAATTTGGTATTCCGGGTGTTGTGTTGGTTTTCAATTTCCTTGCAATTTTCCTCAAGCCATGTTTCTTTTGCCTCTTTGCATAGCTTCCTAATTTTCCTGTGAATCTCTTCATATTTTTCCTTGTTATTTTTGTTATTTCTTCTTACTTCCATGAGTTTGAAGATGTCTTCCGTCATTCATTTCTTGCGTCCTATTATCTTTATTTTTGGGATGGTTGTTTCTGCAGCGTGGTTGACTGATTTCTTTAATATTTCCCATTGGTCACTGACGTCTTGAAATAATATTTCCATATCGGACAATGCATCGAATCTGTTCTTTACCTCTACGTTGAATTTATCTTTTATTTCCTCACTCTTCAGTGCCTGTAGATCAAATGTTGTGTGTCTTGGTGAATATTTTACTTTCTTTAATTTTATATGTAAATTGCTTAAGATTAATCTATGGTCGCTGTAGCAGTATATGCTTGGTATAGTTTTTGCGACTTTTAAGGCATTTCAAAATCTTCTGTTGATGAGAATGTAATCAATCTGATTTCTTATCTTATGATCAGGACTCCTCCATGTCCATAATTTCCTTGGGTGCTGTTGATACCAGGTGTTTCCAATAATCAAATCATGCTCTTTTGCCCACTGTACAAGTCTGCAACCTCTTTCATTCTGTTCCCCTAGTCCATACTTGCCTACTATGCATCCGTCCTGTTGATTTCCAACTTTGGCATTCAAGTCACCCATTATGATATTTACTTCAGAATTCTTGCATTTCTTGAAGGCTTTCTCTAAATCATTATAAAATTCATCAATGCTGTCATCACTACTGTCTGCTGTTGGTGCATAAACTTGTATGACGTTGACATCAAAAGGTCTTCCACTCAACTTCACCAGTAACACTCTGTCTGATACAGTCCAATATCCTTTGATCGATTTTGCTCTCTCTGTATCCATTGTAACTGCTACTCCTTGCTGTTGTTTCTCTCCACCAGAATAGATTATTCTATATTCCTCAGATATTATAATGCCCATTCCTGTAAATCTGGTCTCACGTATACCTAACAGGTTAATATTTAATCTTCTCATTTCATTCTTAATGTTATCAAATTTTCCATCCCCACTCATAGTTCTTACATTCCAAGTTTCTACTTTCAATGTTGATAATCTTTTGCACTCAGTCGCCTGATGAGAGTCTGGAGTCTTCTGGTGCACATGACTACCCCTACTGGGCGAGGCTGCTCCTAAGGAGCACCCATTTATGTCATTTCTCTGATTATCGATAAGACTGCAGTACATAATATTCTTGGCGATTGTAAAGAAGGTAGTTTGCCATTGCATTCCTTCCTAGCAGTGACCATACTGGTCAATGACCGTAGCCATTGTCTCCCAAAAAAAAAGAGATCCTCTCCCTATCGTCATGAAGCTGGAGACCATAATCTACAACTATCTGTCGGCTCCTCTTCAACTTCAACCATCACCTGCATCCATGGCTTTACGTAACCCTGATCGGGGGTTAAACAAGTACTCCACCTTGCCCAAGGGTGTCCCATAGGCTAGTGGAGGGAAGGAGGCACCTTACCTCTCCTTTGTTTCTGGAATACCCCTACCCCGCCACCCAAAATGTTCACGACACACCAAAGAAATATCTATGTGTCTGAGCGCCGCAACCAAAACCCCAAGCCACAAACATGCATTTCAGATTACTAGTAATAAACATGATTGAGCCACGAACATCAAATATAAGTCGCTGGCAAGCTACAGCAAACATTTTGTCACTGGCAGACTTGTTCTTTCTCTTTGAACCATATGATGAAATGAAAAACTAAAAATTCCCTCTCCAACATGCAGCTCTCCAACTAACATGCAATTCTCCAACTAACATGCAACTCTCCAACTAACATGCAACTATCCAACGCATGCAACTCTCCAACTAACATGCAACTCTTCAACTAACATCTCATGCCTATTTCACACCTGTTGATTTCACTTAGAAATAAAGCAGTTACTGTGTTAAATGTTTTATTGCTTTCAAAATTGAAATGCCTATTACAACTGCTTTTCAACATATAATGTTCATAATTCCAACATTTGGTCCATTTCATCCAACTTCAGTACATAAAAAGATTATTAAATAGATCCCTAATTGTACACAGTGAAAAGAAACCTGTGTGAGCTTTGATTTAAAATTGTTTGTATGATTATGTGTATATGCACAGAAACATGCATACACATTTTTATCAATTATCTTGAAAACGTAAAAGAAAATTAACAAATTGTGGGAGTAGACAGTAAAGACAGGTCAAAAAACGTAATTAATAAATTGTCAAATATTGTCTTCCAATCACTAAAAAAGAGAATGGAGGCAACAAAAATTAAATATAAGAAAAATTTGTAGAATAGCATGGATCAAGAAGAAAGAAACTAATGACATTTTACAATATCTTAACATCAAAGAAAACCGACTGAAAAACATCATCCTCTCTCAGAAACTGAAATATTGTGGCCATATGAAACATTGGTGATTTACACAGAATGTAAAGGAAGGCACAGTTCCTCAATAAAGAGGCGGAGCTGACCAAAATATTAGTGGATACAGAACATTAAAGACATCCTGGGCATACAAATGCATGAAGCAGGGGAACTGGTGACGGATCAAACATCTTGTGATAAGAGCAAAATTCTGCACAGATCTTAACTTCATGATAATGCTGTGTCATTGTGGCAGAGGATGAGCAACACACAAGTGTGTGGCAAACAGTTCAGAGGACTGAGTATTCCCTGGAATAAGTGGACAACTTTGTATGTGAGCAGTTCAGATCTTTCATGTGAACATACAGTTTCAGTCAAAGGTAATAGATCATAAGAATCTACATGGGTGTGAACGGTACAAAACAAAATGGTCACATTATCTTTACTATAAGTTAATGAGCAGGTCACAAATCTAGAGTGGAGAGGTGAAATGTTCTGAAACCTCATACCAGTCTTGAGAGTGAATAACTTAACATAACAAAACAAGTACTGCTAGGCCTTATATGAGCAAAAGTCAGTAAGTCAGTCACAAAATGATGAAAGCCAGTTGAGTGATGGTTGTTGATAGTGTATAAAGGTGTCATTATGTGTGGCATATCATCTAGCTTGATGTCTGTGTATGGCAGACAATAACTTAAGCATGTGTATGAGCATGTGCACACAATCTTTCAGGGACTCAAAAACTGAACAGAAAAACAAATTGTTGTTGCAGGGTTGTTGTTTTTAGGAGGGGAAGGGGGGAGGAAATATGACTTACTGCCAAGGAAATTTATAAGGAAATGTTGCCTGTCAATGACAGCAAGTATCTGATGACAAAAGAGTAAAGGTAAGTCAGAGAGACAAATACCTGGATGACTTGGCCACATGGCATAATCAGAACAAGAACATAGACTTGATACAAGACCCTGGTGATCATGTGAACCATGACCTCCAAAGCTTATTGGCATGGCACTTGATGATGATGATGACAATAAAAAAAAGAAAAAACTAAAAAGGAAAGGAATTAACTATTTACAAGAAATACCTCCAGCATATATGAAAGGGGTTTCCACATCTGCTCTCTGTTGCACATTATATTGTAAGATGGCAGTAACATCAATATCTGGCTCTCTTGATAGCCTCTTAGCTTCATCTTTCCAGCCAGGAAAGGTAAATGCAAATTTTGTCTCACCAGCTACACCTTCAGAAAACAAAATGATCTTCGTTTAAGTTCTACACATATCTTCAGTACCGGAACAATAATGTACTTAAAAGTAAATCAGTCATATATGCTTTCTTTCCATCTACCACTGCCATCTCCAAAAACAACCCGTAATGAAACATTAATCAATCAATTAACATTAATACCATGCAGTAATTTTATATATTGGCCTTTTCAGTGATGACATTACGGTTGGTGTCACTCAGTACTTAACTCGTGTGTCACCAGAGTTCTCCTTCATACCAGACCACATCAAATCCTCAGGGATACTTTTGTGTACAAATGCTATGTAAGTTAGATGCATGTCTTTTGCAGCACGCTGCAGTCAACCCCAGCATTTATTGGCTGTTTGTAATTTTCTAAGCAATTGTACGCTCAGAAGTTTGCCATTGTTTTCTGAATGGCTGATGCTTATACCATTTTGAAAATCAATGCAAAGAGATCGGCTCTAAATCGCCATGTCTGACTTCAAATCTAGTATGTCAAGATTGAGAAACTGTAGTCACTACCACCAGGCCACAGGTGCTGATGTTGTTTGTAATAAATCTCAACTAAATCAGAAACAATTCTACCTTTCCTTGCTTTCTCTGGCTAAACCAAGACTGACCTTTCATGGCCTTCAAAGCTGCAAATCTGTGAGTCATTTCAACGAAGTCAGGGTCTTTTATTAAGTCACTATCAACCGAACTAATGAAACAGTAGATAATTCATGAAATCCTGTCTGTTTCATCTGACATCATGCAATTGAATTGTGAGATGGAAACACTGGCTCACATATGTTTTCCTCCAATAAGTTAAATTCACTCCAAATGGGGAAGAGAGCTTGGTCATAGCTACTCAAGTTGGGACTAATGCACCCTGCAAATCTGAAGTTACATTATGATTTCAGTAAAAATTAATGGTTTATAGTGAATTGTTATCATGAAACTACTTTTACTGACATATTGTATCCCCCCTGGGCATTGGGTTGGTGTCTGCAGACAATGAAATACCAACCTAAGTCTGCCATTCTGTGTGTCCTGTGCTGAACAATGATCTGGTTACATCCTAACGAGACTCCCTGCAGATGTGAAGTTCCAGTAGCAGTCTGGCCCACCCTGCTGGTTTCTGGACTTGCAGAGGGTCAGGAGAGCTCGGGAACAGTCTTCACAGAGACATACTTTGTAACCGGAACGGAAGAAAAGTCTCTACACCAACATTACTCTAATCGATACAAGGAGTATGCTTAGTGCCAAAAGGTAAATGAAGATATAACAATAAACATCAGCAAAACAACTCGTCATCCAGAGGAAACCATTTGACAAATTTCGAAAGCATTGACAATTCAAAGCCGGCTGACGTATTCATTCTAGCAATATTTATTCCCGGTGAACAGCTTGTGCTCCATATGAGTAATAATATTAATAATAATAATAATGATCAGAATACCGTTTCTGTACAGCCAGGAGGGCCGGTATCGTAGCAATAAACATAGTCACACACAGCTGAACCTTGTATTCAAATATTAAGGCAATGTCTCACCGCCTACCGTCAGTCTCACTGCTTCTTATCGGTTGACCGTTCTGTCACCTTGGCCATTCTTGCTGAGTCCTAATTGATATATTTATGGCCTGTAGTTGGTCCTGACTGAGAAGAATAATGCTTTAACGATTTAGCTCTTCTACCAAGTAGTTCCTAGCTATCACTGCCATCTCCTGAAGGTTTGTTGATAATATCTCTCTTTGAACAAACTCATGCCGCCTTCCATGCCGCCAGCCCAAGCTCTATCTGTTGTTGCTAAACTTCTTCTTCTGCTGCGTTCATCCGGAGTTTTTTTTCCGGACGTGACTGCGTTGTGCCTGTTTACAGCAGAGCTGCGTTCTTGCGCCGTTAGGCCGACACATCCGACTTCAGCAGTGCTAAACTATCTCTGTGATGTTTTCTACCTTCTCACGTCACCTGGTTACTTTTCCTATCTGTTGGTTCGAGATTACTTCTCAGATTCTTTGTGACTTATCTATTACGTCATTCATCCTGACTCGCTACATGAACATGGCACTTAGTATGGAGACATACTTTGTAACTGGAACGGAAGAAAAGTCTCTATACCAATATTACTCCAATAGATACAAGGAGTAAGCTTAGTAAGGGGGGAGAAAGGAATGTTTCATGTGGAATGGTTCACCTCGCTTCAGAGGTCACAGATTGTGAGAATTGTATGGATTTTATGCCGTGGCCATGCGGGAGTGCGGGAGGAATGAACAGGCTGTTAGGCTGGCAGGAAATGCACCTCTTGGTGGTCGATTACCTATGGACAAGGGTGAAGTGGTTGTGCACCTGTGGGATCAGGTGGAGGAACAGATTGAGAACCTGTAGGCCTATGCAGAAAGAATGAGTTGACTTGGGATCAACAGGGCTTCTGGAAGAATTTCAAAACTGAGAGGAAAGACCAGAAGAACTTTCAATCAGATAGCGGAGGGAACGATTAGTAATGTGACTCTTCGCTAGCTGTTGCACGAGGGGACAGAGCGCATATGGGAATGCCCAGAGTGCAGTAATGTCAGTTCTTAGCTCAGTTCAGTTCAACTCCACTATACAAGCTCTTTTTAGGGATGAGATGAAAACTGAAAATAAATATGTAAATCACCAACCTTCTTGAGGTTCAACCCGACATGTTCCATTGTAAGGTTCTAGATTTATGAATAACAAGCGAGATGTAGTTACAGATGAAAGAGAACCCACTTCAACAGTGATACTTATTTTGTACACTGTTGCTGGTTCCCACCAACCTCCCAGAGAATCAAATGATTTGCTGCGTTGGTCTGAAAAACAGGATGTTAAAGTAACAGCTATACAGCAGAATAATATAGGCAATATGACAAGTAACAAATAATGTGAAATAAACATATGTGAATGAAAGCGGGGAATAGGTTTAATGAGGAAAGGTGACAGAGAGAGAGAGAGAGAGAGAGAGAGAGAGAGAGAGAGAGAGAGAGGGGGGGAGAGAGAGGGGGGGGGGGGGGCTGAGACAGAGACAGACAGAAAGAGGCTTAGAAACTGTGAAAAAAGGAATTATGAGATGAATCACAAACTGTAAATTATTAGAAAAATACTAACATGAAAATGCAATCTACATTCAAAAGAAGAACAGGATGACAGAAAGACCACAATGATAGAAAGACCACAATGAGTTCACAACATTAAAAAAGTCATCATTGTCATGTGTCCTGCCAACTGGCATGGCTGTCACAGAAAAGCCAGCATAACACCAGCTCCCTCACATAAGGGCATCATAGTAGTGCAGCATAACACCAGCTCCCTCACATAAAGGCATCATAGTAGTGCAGCATAACACCAGCTCCCTCACATAAAGGCATCATAGTAGTGCAGCATAACACCAGCTCCCTCACATAAAGGCATCATAGTAGTGCTGTCCTCATTCATCTTTGTGATTGGCTGACAACATCCAACAATAACTATGATCTGCACACTATAATTTGCTATCCATTATAATGTTTTAATCCCCTGTCTACAGGTCTGGGGTGACTGAGAGACTGAGAGGGTGTTTCCCAGGGACAGGGGTGACTGAGAGACTGAGAGGGTGTTTCCCAGGGACAGGGGTGACTGAGAGACTGAGAGGGTGTTTCCCAGGGACAGGGGTGACTGAGAGACTGAGAGGGTGTTTCCCAGGGACAGGGGTGACTGAGAGACTGTTTCCCAGGGACAGGGGTGACTGAGAGACTGAGAGGGTGTTTCCCAGGGACAGGGGTGACTGAGAGACTGAGAGGGTGTTTCCCAGGGACAGGGGTGACTGAGAGACTGAGAGGGTGTTTCCCAGGGACAGGGGTGACTTAGAGACTGAGAGGTGTTTCCCAGGGACAGGGGTGACTGAGAGACTGAGAGGTGTTTCCCAGGGACAGGGGTGACTGAGAGACTGAGAGGGTGTTTCCCAGGGACAGGGGTGACTGAGAGACTGAGAGGGTGTTTCCCAGGGACAGGGGTGACTGAGAGACTGAGAGGTGTTTCCCAGGGACAGGGGTGACTGAGAGACTGAGAGGGTGTTTCCCAGGGACAGGGGTGACTGAGAGACAGAGGGTGTTTCCCAGGGACAGGGGTGACTGAGAGACTGAGAGGGTGTTTCCCAGGGACAGGGGTGACTGAGAGGGTGTTTCCCAGGGACAGGGGTGACTTAGAGACTGAGAGGGTGTTTCCCAGGGACAGGGGTGACTTAGAGACTGAGAGGTGTTTCCCAGGGACAGGGGTGACTGAGAGACTGAGAGGGTGTTTCCCAGGGACAGGGGTGACTTAGAGACTGAGAGGGTGTTTCCCAGGGACAGCGGTGACTTAGAGACTGAGAGGTGTTTCCCAGGGACAGGGGTGACTGAGAGACTGAGAGGTGTTTCCCAGGGACAGGGGTGACTTAGAGACTGAGAGGGTGTTTCCCAGGGACAGGGGTGACTTAGAGACTGAGAGGTGTTTCCCAGGGACAGGGGTGACTTAGAGACTGAGAGGGTGTTTCCCAGGGACAGGGGTGACTGAGAGACTGAGAGGTGTTTCCCAGGGACAGGGGTGACTTAGAGACTGAGAGGGTGTTTCCCAGGGACAGGGGTGACTTAGAGACTGAGAGGGTGTTTCCCTGGGACAGGGGTGACTGAGAGACTGAGAGGTGTTTCCCAGGGACAGGGGTGACTGAGAGACTGAGAGGTGTTTCCCAGGGACAGGGGTGACTGAGAGACTGAGAGGTGTTTCCCAGGGACAGGGGTGATTGAGAGACTGAGAGGGTGTTTCCCAGGGACAGGGGTGATTGAGAGACTGAGAGGTGTTTCCCAGGGACAGGGGTGACTTAGAGACTGAGAGGTGTTTCCCAGGGACAGGGGTGACTTAGAGACTGAGAGGTGTTTCCCAGGGACAGGGGTGACTGAGAGACTGAGAGGGTGTTTCCCAGGGACAGGGGTGACTGAGAGGGTGTTTCCCAGGGACAGGGGTGACTGAGAGACTGAGAGGGTGTTTCCCAGGGACAGGGGTGACTTAGAGACTGAGAGGTGTTTCCCAGGGACAGGGGTGACTTAGAGACTGAGAGGGTGTTTCCCAGGGACAGGGGTGACTGAGAGACTGAGAGGGTGTTTCCCAGGGACAGGGGTGACTTAGAGACTGAGAGGGTGTTTCCCAGGGACAGGGGTGACTGAGAGACTGAGAGGGTGTTTCCCAGGGACAGGGGTGACTTAGAGACTGAGAGGGTGTTTCCCAGGGACAGGGGTGACTGAGAGACTGAGAGGGTGTTTCCCAGGGACAGGGGTGACTTAGAGACTGAGAGGGTGTTTCCCAGGGACAGGGGTGACTTAGAGACTGAGAGGTGTTTCCCAGGGACAGGGTTGACTGAGAGACTGAGAGGTGTTTCCCAGGGACAGGGGTGACTGAGAGACTGAGAGGTGTTTCCCAGGGACAGGGGTGACTGAGAGACTGAGAGGTGTTTCCCAGGGACAGGGGTGACTGAGAGACTGAGAGGTGTTTCCCAGGGACAGGGGTGACTGAGAGACTAAGAGGTGTTTCCCAGGGACAGGGGTGACTGAGAGACTGAGAGGTGTTTCCCAGGGACAGGGGTGACTGAGAGACTGAGAGGTGTTTCCCAGGGACAGGGGTGACTGAGAGACTGAGAGGTGTTTCCCAGGGACAGGGGTGACTGAGAGACTGAGAGGTGTTTCCCAGGGACAGGGGTGACTTAGAGACTGAGAGGGTGTTTCCCAGGGACAGGGGTGACTGAGAGACTGAGAGGTGTTTCCCAGGGACAGTGGTGACTTAGAGACTGAGAGGTGTTTCCCAGGGACAGGGGTGACTTAGAGACTGAGAGGTGTTTCCCAGGGACAGGGGTGACTGAGAGACTGAGAGGTGTTTCCCAGGGACAGGGGTGACTGAGAGACTGAGAGGTGTTTCCCAGGGACATGGGGTGACTGAGAGACTGAGAGGTGTTTCCCAGGGACAGGGGTGACTGAGAGACTGAGAGGTGTTTCCCAGGGACAGGGGTGACTGAGAGGTGTTTCCCAGGGACAGGGGTGACTGAGAGACTGAGAGGTGTTTCCCAGGGACAGGGGTGACTGAGAGACTGAGAGGTGTTTCCCAGGGACAGGGGTGACTGAGAGACTGAGAGGTGTTTCCCAGGGACAGGGGTGACTGAGAGACTGAGAGGTGTTTCCCAGGGACAGGGGTGACTGAGAGACTGAGAGGTGTTTCCCAGGGACAGGGGTGACTGAGAGACTGAGAGGTGTTTCCCAGGGACAGGGGTGACTGAGAGACTGAGAGGTGTTTCCCAGGGACAGGGGTGACTGAGAGACTGAGAGGTGTTTCCCAGGGACAGGGGTGACTGAGAGACTGAGAGGTGTTTCCCAGGGACAGGGGTGACTGAGAGACTGAGAGGTGTTTCCCAGGGACAGGGGTGACTGAGAGACTGAGAGGTGTTTCCCAGGGACAGGGGTGACTGAGAGACTGAGAGGTGTTTCCCAGGGACAGGGGTGACTGAGAGGTGTTTCCCAGGGACAGGGGTGACTGAGAGACTGAGAGGTGTTTCCCAGGGACAGGGGTGACTTAGAGACTGAGAGGTGTTTCCCAGGGACAGGGGTGACTGAGAGGTGTTTCCCAGGGACAGGGGTGACTGAGAGACTGAGAGGTGTTTCCCAGGGACAGGGGTGACTGAGAGACTGAGAGGTGTTTCCCAGGGACAGGGGTGACTTAGAGACTGAGAGGTGTTTCCCAGGGACAGGGGTGACTGAGAGACTGAGAGGTGTTTCCCAGGGACAGGGGTGACTGAGAGACTGAGAGGTGTTTCCCAGGGACAGGGGTGACTGAGAGGTGTTTCCCAGGGACAGGGGTGACTGAGAGACTGAGAGGTGTTTCCCAGGGACAGGGGTGACTGAGAGACTGAGAGGTGTTTCCCAGGGACAGGGGTGACTGAGAGGTGTTTCCCAGGGACAGGGGTGACTGAGAGACTGAGAGGTGTTTCCCAGGGACAGGGGTGACTGAGAGACTGAGAGGTGTTTCCCAGGGACAGGGGTGACTGAGAGACTGAGAGGTGTTTCCCAGGGACAGGGGTGACTGAGAGACTGAGAGGTGTTTCCCAGGGACAGGGGTGACTGAGAGGTGTTTCCCAGGGACAGGGGTGACTGAGAGATTGAGAGGTGTTTCCCAGGGACAGGGGTGACTGAGAGACTGAGAGGTGTTTCCCAGGGACAGGGGTGACTGAGAGACTGAGAGGTGTTTCCCAGGGACAGGGGTGACTGAGAGACTGAGAGGTGTTTCCCAGGGACAGGGGTGACTGAGAGACTGAGAGGTGTTTCCCAGGGACAGGGGTGACTGAGAGACTGAGAGGTGTTTCCCAGGGACAGGGGCTTGACACAGTTTTTGGTTGTTTTTTTCCCATTCGCTGGCTTTTGAACTCAAGCATAGTCCACACATGCCCTACTACTAATTCTTGTTGTAGCTGCCACTTCTAGGGAGTTCACTTTACTGATTTCTATTAGCTTTCACTACTACCAGTGTCCCTCACCATCAGGCAACTTCTAAGATACTTGTCATTAACATCCCCAAGTCAAGGATGAGATGTCAGCATTTAAGTCCAACTGACCAGCATGTGGAACAAACCCCCTACCACAGTTACCAGGGAAAATATTATAAAACCCTTTGGTCACTGTAATAGCAGGACTATGGGAGAAGGCATCATCTATCTATATCCACAAATTTTTGTCCCCAATATTAAAATCTGATATTCTACTCTTGTTAATAGAATGTGGACCAAATATGTGGAAAGTTAATTAAAATTAAAGGCTCAAAGCTTGACGCAGGTCCAGGGGTTTTTAACATCCACTTGTTGAATGCAGCTAACATTGTGAGTAACCATCTATGGAATTGAAAGGGGGACATCCCTCCTTGTGCCCTGAATACTCACATACATTGCACTAACAATAACTTGACAAGTAGGTATTCAAGGAAATACACAACACATCTGGTAGAAATATAAAAAAGCATATAATAAATTCTGTTTTATATAGGTTGAATGGAGGAGACCGATTTACATCAACAGAAGCAATATAAATTATGGGAGAAGTTTGGTACAATGAGAACTTGAGAATAGACTAAATTATCACGCAATGTCCCATTATAGGCTAATCCTAAATTCCAGCAGAAGATCAGATTCTTGGTAGAACTATGGTTCCTGCTAATGAAATAAACCACTCAGCTCTGAAAATGTAGAGTTACAAAGAGGTACAGAGTGGCCATTCTCTCAACTAACTGAGCTACTGTCAATCATCCCATGGAATCGTGTAAAATGAAAACAAAATGTTCCCTCCAGTAAAAACTCATTTCTACACACACACTGAGGACATCAGTGGTAGGTGGGAATTGATTTCAAGCAATCATCATCATGTGGCCAACTTTCTTGACTGGATGTCTTAGTTGCCATATAGGTACAGAATGTTGATGATCATAACTGATGGTCTTGAGTTTCAGGTGATTACTAAATGTTGATAAACCTTAGTTTAAACAGGTCCTTTGTGGTTATGTACACAGGATGTTGATGATTACAAATTATGGCACTGAGATTTCAAGTGCTTATTATATGCTGGCTAACCTTAAGTTAAAACTTGAAGAAGCTTAAAGAGTGTGGTATCACTTATGATATTCTATAAGATTCTAAACCCATTACTGGGGTGGGACATTTTGTGCATTTGCACAAAGTCCCGAGTGCAGTGATGTCAATATTTAAATTCAATATTCAATGTTCAATATCCAATCCCTGCTTCAGAGAATTAACATGAATGGTAGCGGATGAAATGTGCCGAACAGTCATTAGAGAATTTATGAGCTGTGGAGCCGGTGCTGTGTGTGTCACTTTTGGCTGGCAGTTAGCTGCTCTGCAGAGAGAGACTGAGCTATGTGGGATAAAACCCAGTGCAATAAAGTTCATCTTCTTGCCTTTTAACCTTTTTTTAAAAAAAACATGACGGATAAAGGAATGTTCTTCTAGTAAGATACAGCTGGTCAAAATCACATGACCGCATTATTGGTGTAGCAGATTATAAAGCACAGAAAGTAATGTAATATCAGTTACCCGACATAATGTTCTCATTCCATGAAACATCTGTGATGTTCCCAGTATTTGGTTCAAATATAAACAGAGACCATTGATACTTGGCATAATACACTTCCTGGTCATCACATCCAGAGCACTGGATTCTTCCTGTGAACAAAGTCCTTTCATCAGTCACAAGCTTGGCCCCACAGTTCCAGATGCATCTGTGTGTCAATTATATGTGTATACATATAAACAAGTAGCACAGTGGTCTGAAGCACAATTTTTAGTCATAAGAAAACAGTAAAGCAACCTTGTACACACCTTGAAGCATACTGTGTATATGGTGCTAGCCCCATATTTGTACACACCAACTGGCAGTTTACGGTTGATGTGATCAACACCATGCCTGCCGTTTGTACATCATCTCATCTCATCTCATCATGTTCCTCTTGTACCTTGCGGTGTCAAGGTGAAGTATAAACAGTGGGAGAGTGCCCGCTTATGGGCTTCATGTATCGATATTCCCATGGACTGCTATTCCCTCCGTCCAACGTTTACGTGGTCAGCCCCTTCCTGTTTCCATCTGGTCTGTACATCATTGCTTGTTGTGGTATGCTGTTGACTGGTAACCTACTTGCATGGCCAAACCATTTGACTTGCTGCTTTCTAATAAAATCTAGTGCTGCTATAACCCCCACTTTAGTCCTGATTTCTTCATTTCTGATCTTATCTCTTCTTGATATGTTGAGTAATCTTCTCAGGAATCTCATTTCTGTTCTTGTGATTTTTCTTTTCTCTTTTTCTGTCATTGTCCAGGTTTGGCATTGGTAGCATAGAGTTGGTAGGAAGATTGTGTTGTAAAGTGCTTTTTTAGTAGTTATTGATACATGTTTGTTCTTTAGTATTGTTATTCCCTGCGTCCATCGTTTATGTGGTCGGCCTCTTCCTCAGCTTTCCTCTGGTCTGTACATCATTGTTTGTTGTGGTATACTGTTAGTTGGTAACCTACTTGCAAGGCCAAACCATTTGACTTGCTCAATCAATTAATCAGTTGCCGTGTCCACAATGAAGGTTGGATGCAATGGATCTCCAACACTGTCTGTCTCTTGCCTTGACTGTACATTCTGTCAGGCTGATGTTCGTCCATCTCTTGATGTTATCCTCCCACTTGTATCATTGTCTACCTCTTGCTCGCTTGCCCTCAACCTTGCCTTCCAGTATGGTTTTTATAAGAGTATCATGTCTTTTTGGCCAAAATATTTCACTTGTCTCCTCTTTATTTCTTTCATCAACTCTCTCTTCATTCACAGTTTTTCTAGGACCTCTGCATTTGATTGTTTTTGTTTCCATGAAATACGACCTATTCGTCTGTATATCCACATCTCCAGGGCTTCTATGCGACTTTCTAGTTGCTTGTTCAATGTCCAGGCTTCCGAGCCATATAGTAGAGTATAGTACCATATAGTGACTTGCTGCCTTCTAATAATATCTAGTGCAGCTATAACCCCCACTTTAGTCCTGATTTCTTCATTTCTGATTTTTATCTCTTCTTTCTCAGGAATCTCATTTCTGGTGTTGTGAATTTTCTTTTCTCTTTTTCTGTCATTGTCCAGGTTTGGCATTGGTAACATAGAGTTGGTAGGAAGATTGTGTTGTAAAGTGCTTTCTTAGTAGTTATTGATACATGTTTGTTCTTTAGTATTGGTGCCATTTGTCAAATGAGTTGGTTTGCCTTATTGCATCTATTTTCGATCTCGTCTTCTGATTTGCCATTTGATGATATTATACTTCCTAGGTACTTGAAACTCTTTACTTGTTTCAAGGGATGTTTGTTTAGGTGAATCGTTGTTGCTTTTTCTTCTTTAGTTACAGTCATTACCTCTGTTTTACTTGTGCTAATTTTCATGTTATGTTCCCTACACATTTCATTTAGACTATTCATGTGGTCTTGTAATTGCCGCTTGTACTCCCTGGGAAATTTCCTGCAATTTGGGCTGGATCGACCTCCCAGTCCTTGGTCGTGTTGGAAGTTATTCCTAGCTAGTACAGCTCTGGAGTTGGCCCATATCATCAAGCTAATCAGTCCCATGACTGGTGTTGAAGTCACCTTATCATGTTGCTTCACTATCCCCTGTTCCAAGACAGAACCCCAATGCCCATGCATGTTTGTTGGATACATTTTTTTTCTTGGATATTCTCTTCTTCTTTATGCCTGAAATTTGCCCTCCAGTATTAGATTGAACCCAAATTTTAAAAAAAATGGATTGACCCAACGATTTGATATGTATGCAAGATTTCCATGTGAGAGTCAAGGTGGTTGGTGTGCTAGTGATCAGATCACCCTACATTTGTTGTCTGATCATGACAACAGTGAGCCAGACAGCATGTACCCTAACAGCTTAGAGGCATAGAAACAGTGCTACGAGAGTAAGTTAATAAGTAAGTCACAAATGGCTGTAGGAAAATAATTAAATATAACAACTTGATACCAGTTTTTTTGTATACATACATTGTCCTTTTATTTCTCAACACAATTTCCACCAACATTGATGCATTTATCCCATCGTTTTATCAGTCCTCCCAAATCTGCTGCATAGAACTGCATGGTTTGTTTTCATTTACCTACCATCCCACAGAACTGTGTGACTTACTTATTGACTTGCCCTCGTAACTTTTCCTACCCAGCTATGCACTGTTTGCGGGAAATTGCTAGGGGCTAAGTCCACTGAAAGCCCACCTTGGTGGGAGACATTTCGTGAAATGAATGTGAAGTGAAAACGTGGTTTAGAAACAGAGCACGCAGTTCTATGCAGCCGACATCATTAAGAATATTAAGATCGCATGATATCATGCTGTAATGGTGGGAAAATAGCAGATTTCCGTGTCATAATCATTAAACATTTTTATGGATTATTCAGAGCGACGAAATGATAATGAATGCATGTTTGCATTCAATACCCATTTTAGTATTTATGTGTAAATTGTCATCACTACGTGGCTGGGGTCGATTATATTTTGATAACTTTGTAAGGCGAATTCTCTGGTTAAAATGGATCTCTGTCTCGCGGCCTTGAGTTTACAATAGCGCACAGTCGCTTGCGCGATCTGACGTCATCACCGCATGACGTGGAGATGTTTATGTCTGTGTGTGAGTGTGTGTGTGTGTGTACATACATATTAAACTGGCAGAGTTGTATGCCCTTGAGTTAGACAGCGGCTGTGTTAATCTCCCTTGACATGAGTGTAACCAACAGTGGTGTGAGTGTAGGCAGGGTCACAAAAAGTGAAAAGGTCAAAATCGTTTTTTTCTATATAAGTTCTATTTGTCTAAATTAAATAATAAACTGACACACAAACAGTAATATCTAGGCTAAGAAATGACCTACAGACTTGAATAAGTACCGTTGGATTTGTTTTTTCAAGATGTATCTGTCAAAGACTCAGGGAAGACCACCCTGAATGAGTGGTCTACCTCAAGTAGATTAGAGGTAACCCAGTGCCCCTACATGAGGGCAGGGTAGGTGTAGGGAGTAGATAGGAAGGGGAACTATCAAATAGTTCTCTCATGAGACACGGAGGTGTCAACCAGAGAGTAAGCACTCTGGTCACGGCATAATCACGCCAACGTGATAGACACGGAGAACTAGAATGAAACTCAAGAGAGGCCACTACTCTAAGCGTGCTGAATGATGCAGCACGCAAAAGCCGAAGTACGCACAAGGTCCCTCCGCATACTGTGTAGTCAGCACGCGGAGATTAGTCAGACAGGGGACGGACTTCGTAGGGAACACATCGCTTAGCGTCGATGCGTATTTCTTTAGCCGAGTAGATAGATTTAGTAGTAGGGTTAGGAAACGACTAGTGATAGGCAATTCTGTGTATTCATGTGTGAGTTATTAGCGACCGTTTTGTGCATTGATGTAATGTAAAGAGCCAGTGGCAATAAAATGTGTAATCAATTCCTCTCGTACGACTGACAAATCTTTTTGTGTGGTGCGAGAGAAGTTTATCCCGTAATGCCTGAAGCATCGCTTGATGACAGGCTAGGATAAAAGTGGTGTCAGAAGTGTAGCTTGGACAATTGTTCAAGCTAAAACACTCACCCACGGCTCTAAAATAGTATTACTGTCAGTTAATCACAGGGTTTAATTTATGTTAGTGAATAATGGCGTGTGCAGACTAGAACAAAGTGCGAGCTGTGCCCATCGTGACCGATTAACGTTTATTTATGCTTATTGAAATGTTTTGTGCTTATGAACATGTTTTCTTCTGATTTGTAAGTATTATTATTATAGTTTTGTATCATTTATTTCTACAATTATTGATTTAGTTATGTTTATTTATCAAAAATGATTTACGGCGGAGCAATACACAAGAAATGAGCCGGCGACAATATCGATTTTTCCAATCTAAAAATAGCGCTGCGCCTATGACGTATCGCGACTGACAAACAGCTGCCCTACGCCATTTGCAATCAGCGACGGATTGTTTACAAATCGCCAAGCGGCTGCTCGCCTGAATCTTTGCCTTATATCAAATATTATTTGTTTATACAAGCTATTTATTGAATATATTTATTTATTTGAACATTATTATTACTTTTATATTTATTTCAAAGCATTTATTTAATTATTTGTATACCTTTTCTATTTGTTACCGTCACGATGGCACTACTTTCGCTATGCAAATAAGACTCGGTCTGCACAGCACTTCCATAAATTAAACAGCAATAGTTAGGGAAGGCAGAACTCGTTAGAACGAAGACAGGACATTGACATTTATTATTAATTATACCACATTGTGTTGTCCGGGGGGGGGGGCATGTGATTGTACAAAATTGTCTAAAGTCATATGTCGTTTGCAAATGGTTAATTGTTGATGCTCTTGTAAACCAGATGTAACAAGAGCTGTTTATGAGAATAACTCAAGCTGTATGTCGAAGTGCCGAACGATTGGACCTGAGGTGCCAAACGATTGTACCTGATTTTCTGGAATGTTAAGATGAGTATACCCAAATTATTTTGAATGCAATATGATTAATAATGCATCTCTTTTTCAGGGTGTGATCTATTAGTATATTTTTTGTGATCTATTTTTCAGTGTGTAATCTAAAAGTATAATTTTTGTACACAGGGATTTAAAAACTTAACATATCTAATATACCTGAATAAATACTTAAGTGCCTCTCAACGCTAGCTAATTACCCAACAACATGGCAACTTTAGCTGATTTCATAAAAGCAGGCAAGGAATTAGAATACACAGGAAAGGAATTAGAGCAATATGCTGATCAAAAATTTAAGGAAGCAAAAGATGCTGAGAGAGATGAACGTGCACGAGAAAGACAACACCAAAGGGAGATTGTAGAACTAGCTGAGATAACAAAACAAAAGGAATTAGAAATAAAACACAAAGAGGCACAATTGGCTGAAGAAACTAAACAGAAGCAGTTAGAACATGATAAGGAGATTAAGCAAAAACATTTAGATCAGGAAAGAGAATTAAAGCAAAAACAATTAGATCAGGAGAAAGAATTAAAGCAAAGAGAGATAGATGAAATGGCAAGAGTGAAAGAAAAACAAATACAGGTTGAATCAGAGACACAGTTAAAGATGAAAGGTGTAGAAGTAGATTCACACTTAGAGATCTCCGCTACAAAACTTAAGAGTCAGCAAGAAGAGAATAAACTTAATAAATACAAAAATATTATTAAGCCATTCTGTAAAGAATATTCCATATCAGCCTGGACAGAAAATGTCGAATATCAGCTGAAATACCACCAAGTACCAATCGATATGTGGGCCATGATTTACATGAAGAACCTCAGTGGGGAGCCCCTTAAAGTTATAGAATCAATACCAACTGATCTTAGATCTAACTATCAGTACATCCACGATAGGATAATGCAACATTTCTTACTTGATGCCCCTGGGTATCAAGTGCAATTTTCTAACTTAAAACCAAAACCAAGTGAGACTTTCATCGATTATGTCTCGAATGTCCAAAGCGTGCTAAATAGATGGCTTAGTGCAGCAAAAATAGGAAAGGACTTTGAAAAACTTAAAAATTTAATAGCCATGGATAAAGTCATATCCACAATACCATCTCCTTTCGCTAAATTCCTTCAGCAGTCAGACATCGAAACCATAGAACAATTTGAGAAAAAAGGCTCCGCATATTTTTCATCAAATAGGGATATTTTTAAAACATCAAATATCGACTCTGAAATAGTCTCTTTTGTTAAGGACCAATCTAAAAGCTATCGTAACAATAAAAAACCATTTCAGAGAGTCGACAAGAAAGATCAAAAATTGCCTAAATGTGTGTATTGCCAATTTTTTCATGATACTTACGCTATGTGTGATAAATCACCAAACTATCCGACACATCTTGAGATGGTCATTAAGAAACAACAAAACAAGAGAACTGCATACAGGCGTGCAGTCAAATGCTTCTTCTGTTCTAGCTACGGGCATTATTCCAATAAGTGCCTAGGCCGCCAAAGAATGAAGGCCAACAGTGCAATGTTAATTGATACATCTTCTGATAGTGGGAGTGAGACTGAGTGTGAGGTCGAGAATGAATTACCTTTTAATCAATCTGAAGATGTTTGTTGTGTAAACGATATTTTAAGCTTTGACAGTTGTGAGCGATGTCACCAATTTCATGCAGACGGCAAACTTACATGTGGACATATTGTAACATCCTCCTTGGAGAATGCAAATGCAGCTGTAGCCTCCAGAGGCAATCTATTGTTTCACTCTGCAATGGTCAATGAGAAGCCATGCCGATGTCTGCTTGATAGTGGGAGCTCTATTATTGGTGTTAAAAAGGAACTTGTTAATCCAAAGGATTATACTGGTGACTCTGTAAAATGCCGTACTTTTTCTGGTAATATAGAAACCTATCCTCTGGCAAGAGCCCGTATAAACACCCCGTTCCTTTCTGGTACCTTTACATGTGCAATACTAGACAACCCTTGTACTGATTTAATTCTTGGGTGTCTACCCCAGCTAAGGCACTGCACAGATGAAGAAATATCTGCCTGGGAGGAGGGAAATGGACTAACTCCAGTGAACAGTGCAGATATCCTCAAACATCACAGCCCCAACAAAGGTGCTAGACCTATTAATCTTGAACCAGATCAAGACATACTGCTTTTACTCCCAGACAAACGGAATTTATTATTGACCTCATGGCAAGGGCCATTCAAAGTGGTACGAAAAATTTCAGATGTCGATTATGAAATATCGATAAACGGACACTTAAAGATATTTCATATCAACATGTTGAAACCCTACTTTTCACGACAAGAGACAGAATTAGAGACAGACGAACACAATGCACCCACACCTATGGATCAGACGACAGACATACACAACGCAACTACACTAGTTAGCGAGACTGGCAAAGCCAACAATATACATACACTTAGTGAGCTTACAGAAAACTGCACTTAGCACCACCACCGTACTGAATCAGGTAGACGACGACGGGATGGAACTACCTGTTCCAATTGTAGACAAGACTGCGACATTAGATTGTATACGGTTAGAAACGGGACTAACAGAAGAGCAATGACGACAGACAATAGAATTAGTGACGGAGTATAAGGACATATTTTCCGACATTCCAGGTAGGACGGACAGGATCGAGCACTCCATCCTTCTTTCGGACTCTAAGCCTATCAAATGCAGACCGTACTCTATCCCATTTAGCTACAGAGAAAGTCTAAATAAGGAAATTCTTAATTTAGAAGCTAGTGGAATCATTCAGAAATCTACATCTGAGTACTCCTTTCCAATCGTCTTGGTCAAGAAAAAAGACTCCACAATTCGTCTCTGTGTGGACTATAGGAAACTCAACAATGTCACTAAGATCGACACAGAACCAATTCCTTCCTGCGAAGATCTTATTCTTGATATGTCCACCTCCAAAATCTTCTCCAAATTAGACCTTACTAAGGGATATTGGCAGGTCCCTATACAGACTCAATCCATCCATCTTACTGCATTCTCAACACCGTTAGATCTTTACGAGTGGCGGTTTCTTCCTTTCGGACTTCGTAACGCTCCTGCCACTTTCGTACGCTTAACTAGAGATTTACTACATTGAGTGACGAATACAGTGACATATATAGATGATATTTGTGTCCATACAGATGACTGGACAACACACTTACTGAAACTCAGACATGTCTTCGATAGGTTGCGACTCTTCGGTCTCACGGTCAAACCGAGCAAAGTTGAATTGGGCCTACAAGAAATTGATTTTTTGGGTCATGTCATTTCACAAGGACAACTAAAAACTGACAATAGAATTATTACTAAAATTATGAACCTGACCATGCCTACAACAAAGAAGCAGGTCAGGAGCCTTTTGGGTTTAGTAAATTATTATAGTAAGTTCATACCGAACTTAGCAGAAATCACAAGTGTATTTTCAAATGTTTTAAAAGCATCAGTAAAATTAGATGTCAAAGATGCATTATTAATTTCTGCATTGTCAAAATTGAAAATCCTATTTAGTAATGTACCAATCCTCCGTTTGCCTAATCCTAGGCTCGTTTATTATCTTAGGACAGATGCCAGCAGGATTTCCATCGCTGCAGTACTAGGCCAGTTTTATGATGGCATCTTCCATCCAATTTGCTACGTGAGCCGCAAGATCACACCTGCTGAGTCCAGATATTCCATATCAGAGTTGGAAGCCCTAAGCGTCATCTATTCGGTGAGGAAGTTGCATCGATTTCTAGTGGGTAATCACTTCGTAGTCCAGACCGATAACTCCCCAATCACGGTCATACAAAGTGGGGTGCATCGCAACAACCGCATCTACAGGTGGTCATTAATATTACAGAATTATACTTTTAGTATAGAGCATATTAAGGGTAGGGACAACATTCTTGCTGATACCCTTAGTCGACCATCTGAGGTAGAAATACCTGATATTCCACATGAAAAGGTATTGTAAGAAATGTTAATTTAGTACACTTAAAATATCCTGTGTAAAATATCCTATGTAATACATAGACATCATGATCAGGACTGTGTGCTAAGAACAGTGAACCACCATGTGTCCGTAGACAGCAGAATAAGAACTGTGCTCCAAGAACAAGTGAATCACCGTGTGTACATAGACAGCTCATTACTTACTATGCTCCATTTGTGTTCCGGTGAATCGCCTGTGTTAATCATGGAAAAACAGTGTCAGAACAATGCATAAGTAACAGACACAAATATACTTGTCTACGACACCAGCGGACTCTACGAGTGGAAGAATACCCATAAGACACAAGTATGACTGTGTAGTGTATTTAGTATACCCAGGATAATTGTGTATATATAAACTATGCCAACGAAAGCAATTTCTGAACGTTATGGCAACCACTAACCTGAGGTAAATAAATACCATGTATATATATTTAGTTATTGTGATGTGTATTATAACGTTTTTAATATGGTGATAAATTATAGTTAGATTAGGTACTTTAAAATAGATTTAGATTAGATTTAGGGAATAGAATAGATTTTTTTTTTGTAGTTTAGATAAATCATTAATTTACCCACTTACTTAGCATAAAAGTAGATTAGTATAGTACTTTAAACTTAATAACAGCTAATTAAAAACTAGGATAAAAAGTTTAGATAGGAACAGTACCAGTGAGTTCATTTCACTTTATTTCATTCCATCTTGATGAACACGTTAACAACCTCATCATTTAGGATTAAAATTAGTTTATACCTTATAGGATAAAAGGATTATACATTTAACATACATCATTTACACCATGTAGAGTAAAAATATCAATCATATTTTTTCATTAAAACATTATTTATAATTTTGTTACATTTCACATTTCCCATTTCAGAAAGGTACATAACTCATCTCACATCATTTTCATTTTTTTAGATAGTTAGATTACTTCCCTTAAATTAGATTGATTTTGTACAACAAATTAGGATATATATATTTATAGAAGTAGTATTAGTATTTCAGTAGAATATAGTGTTTAATAATATCAGGGTACAAACTATCAACCCTATTTCATCCATGTAAATAATTTGTAAATACATGACTCGTGCAGTAAGTTACGCACAGTCATTAAGCTCAACTCTTTTCAAACTGAGCCAAACTTGTACAGTGTCACTTCAAGGTTTTTAAATAATTGGGAGAATAAAAGATGGGTGACAGAAGTAAGAAAGTGAGAGAAAATGGAAAATATACAGTGGAGAGTGAGGACAACCAGCGGATTTTTTCTGCCGCATGTGTTGTGTGTAGTTTAGTGTAGACCTTAGAGAAAGTATTTTAAGTCTCATAAGACGGAAACGTAGTCACGAATTAGTGTTATACACTTGTTTGTGGCCACATTTAACTGAATTATGGCACTTGAAAACTAACTTACTTACATATTATAGACAGACACACATGTTAGAAGGTAAAGTATATTAATAGGTACATCCGAACACGCAAACAACCAGGAAAACAAACATGTAAATTACATACATTTTTTTTAACAAAGGGAGATAACTCCGGGTCAGGGGACACAATAGACAACGACACACTAACTTAACAGTGAAAGATAACTTTACACGCGGAAGCGAGATAGGTAAAGCCTGTCGCACACAACTTGTGCAAAGGTTGTTTAATATTATATGGGGGACATGAAGCAATTCATGTGTTGACCCTAAGAAAGTCAACTTTGTATGGGTAGTGAGTTAATTTGCTATTTGAGGGCAGGTCTTATAAGACAATGGTCCGGTTCAGACAAACCTCTAATTAATATAATATTGCGATTGAGATGAGGGCTCACGCCAACCAGACAAGTTTGTGGCGATCACCAGTAGCCAAGTAAAGTGATACTACATTGTGACAATAGTCAGTAGAAGTCTATTGAGTTACCCAGAACCAAGTTATCAGTAGTCTTTGACAAAAATTAGATACACTAATTTTTTAGAAACCTCTTGCATCACAACCATGAGTCAAAGTTTGTAATGCACCACAGGAGGGGAGGGTGTGTATCAAAGACTCAGGGAAGACCACCCTGAATGAGTGGTCTACCTCAAGTAGATTAGAGGTAACCCAGTGCCCCTACATGAGGGCAGGGTAGGTGTAGGGAGTAGATAGGAAGGGGAACTATCAAATAGTTCTCTCATGAGACACGGAGGTGTCAACCAGAGAGTAAGCACTCTGGTCACGGCATAATCACGCCAACGTGATAGACACGGAGAACTAGAATGAAACTCAAGAGAGGCCACTATTCTAAGCGTGCTGAATGATGCAGCACGCAAAAGCCGAAGTACGCACAAGGTCCCTCCGCGTACTGTGTAGTCAGCACGTGGAGATTAGTCAGACAGGGGACGGACTTCGTAGGGAACACATCGCTTAGCGTCGATGCGTATTTCTTTAGCCGAGTAGATAGATTTAGTAGTAGGGTTAGGAAACGACTAGTGATAGGCAATTCTGTGTATTCATGTGTGAGTTATTAGCGACCGTTTTGTGCATTGATGTAATGTAAAGAGCCAGTGGCAATAAAATGTGTAATCAATTCCTCTCGTACGACTGACAAATCTTTTTGTGTGGTGCGAGAGAAGTTTATCCCGTAATGCCTGAAGCATCGCTTGATGACAGTATCCAACTATGCAGGTTATATAATAAAAAAGCAATTCAGAAAATGTTACTAAAGTGCCTACCTTTAGGCATGTAAAAGGGCCCTTTACTTTACTTACAACAATACAAGCATACTAAACACTTGTAACTACAACAAAACTAAGCAAACATTCATGTCAAATTCTACTTACTCTAGAACTAATGTTGGTAATTGAGCCTGCATCATCTGCACTACTTCAACTGCTGTTTCCTGAAGCTCAAATTTGTGAACTGTTACTTCAAATAATACAAGATCTCCATCAGTAAAGTTTGTTGATGAAACACTGATCAGACCTTGTTTTGGCAGTGTTGGAAGAGGGCAAGGAGATTTGATTCTTTGCGTGAGATTGTTTGTGTATATTTCTATTATATCAAATCCTGATGTTAACATGAAGCAAGCCCATGTGAATGACAAATTAGAATATTCTGGAGTAACTGACAGAGGATCATAAGATACTGACTCAGCATCCAAGATTAATAATTTATCAATAGAATGTTGTGTAAATGTTCCTCCAAGTAAATTTGCTACAAGTGATGGTTGTATCACTTGCAAGAACATGTGATCACCAAATGTTACTTTTTCCCCTGTGGTTACCAGTAACATAATCTTGTATAAGCCTGGTTTATCAATAACATTGCTCAAAACTAAATTAACCGTTTCAGGCTGTGATATATGAATTGGATCCCAAACATAAACTGGTGCAAGTCCAGTATTAATTGATAAATGCCATTCAAATATAAAATTCTCAGTTCCACTGCAAAAAGCTGATCTTTCAATGCGTGCAGCCACAGTCTGTATATCAGACATAAGTACAAATAATGGTGTTAGCTCTTGTCTGTAGGTCACTTCAAACAAATCAGTGTTCTCAATACAGCCAGCAAAAGTAGTAAATTCAAAGACAGCCACTTCCACTGTGTTATTCACTTTTACACTGGCAACTGCTCTCTTGATTCCAGCATCCTTGTAAGAATGTGGCACATGAATAATATCTGTTCCATCTTGAAAGGTATCTTTTGTAATTCCTGGATCAAAGTTAAGCTGTATGATCCAGACTCCATTCTTTATAAATCGAACAAGTTCGAATAATTGTTCTTGATTAACACGGACAGTAGGTGGCCTGTTTATGATATAAAAGTCAAATACTCCCTACTTTTAAAGCAAGATTAACTAATTTAATGACTTCAAAACATTCAAAAGTCACTGTGAGTCTGTAATAACCTTTCTGCTTATAAATTTGTTCAATAGGCGTTGGGGGATAGGTAAAATGAAAATTCCACTTTGAATTTAACAAACCAAAATCAACAGTGATATTTAGCTGTGGATAATCTTCCTTCAAGTATGGGTGAGTGAAAATTAAAACTCCTGTAGCATCCTGTGTTGTTGATGAAAATAGCACAATTGTGTTCTGAAGTACAACACTTGCAAATTCACATGGAGACTCCATTCTCACCTCCAGACTTCCATTCACTATGGAAAAAGAAACAATAATATTATACACTAGTAAACACTTCATCTGAAAGACATGACAGGGATAGAAGTGAGGAGGAGTAGAAGAAGAGGAGGAGTAGGAGGAGAAGAAGACAAATATCTTTCTCAGATCAGGTGAAGCGGCAGTAAATCAAAATGATTTTAAAACAAGATATCTTAAAAAATTAAGGCTTGCTTTAGCAGCTGTTTCTTTACTTCTATCTCCCCTAATCTAGTAGATGGTTTTGTTTAGTTGTTTGTTTTCAAACCCTTTTGATTCCCCCTCTGCTGTGTGTCCACCGTGACGAGGTAGAGGGGCTTGTGCGTCCCAATGACCCCAAGAGCTATGCCGACGGTAGCACAGCTACTGGTAGGGCCACTCATGTCGGACAGGTCAAGGGAGAGGGACCAGACGAAGAGACACACAAACCTGCTGCCTTGTAGGTAGACTGGGGACAGTCAAAGGCTAGGGAAAGCACCCCAAATACATGCTTGTCGAAATCGGATGTACTGAGCCACAGGCTTGACAAAGCAGTGCAACGTGAAACCTGCTGCCTTGTAGGTAGACTGGGGACAGTCAAAGGCTAGGGAAAGCATCCCGAATAAATGCTTGTCGAAATCGGATGTACTGAGCCACAGGCTTGACAAAGCAGTGCAACGTAACTTAATTCATGATGTCACAAATCAAAATTAATCGATATGGTGCTAATCCCGTGAAGTCCCATCAGGCGGTGATAGTGCCGGGCCCCCTGCCTCGAGGGGGTCCACCCATGACTACTGGTGGTCACCTTCCCCTGTGCTGTGGAGTCAAGGCACAGAGGAGTAGGTTAAGAGCTATTGACCAAATACCCCGGACACTCAACATACTACAGTGGAATGCCGAAGGAGTTTACAAGAAGAAAGACTCCCTAACACAGCGTCTTCATAAAGATAGAATAGATGTGGCATGCATTCAAGAGACACACCTCAACGCCAATCACAAATTCTCAGTCAGAGGATATCAGGCCACACGTTTCGACCGCGAAGGACACAAAGGAGGAGTTCTAATACTTACACGAAATACAATACCTTGCAGCGAAGTATCTGTGATCTCTGACAACCAAACGGAAATTATAGGTGTTGATATAATGATAAAGGACGTGAAAATAAGAATCTACAATCTGTATAGCCCAGCAGATAAGGACCTTACACTCTCAAACATGAAAATAACTGACACAAACTGCATTATTGTCGGAGACTTTAATAGCCGTTCAGAAAGATGGGGATACCCAGATACTGACAAAAGAGGAGATGAATTGGAGGACTGGGAAATAGACTCAAATCTCCATCTACTCAACAAAGCGGATGACACACCGAGCTTCTACTCCAGAAGATGGCTTACCACTTCTACTCCAGACTTAGCTTTCTGCACAGGAGACATCCTCCACAAAATCGATCGCCATGTGCTGGACCAATTAGCAGGTAGTGACCACAGACCAATCAAGCTTGAAATGAATATGGAGTATGTTCCACAGGAGCAAAAGCCCTTGCCCCGCTGGAATTACAAACGAGCAGATTGGGACAGATTTGCCATACTAACAGACAAATATTGTGAAAACATAAATACACGATATGGCAACATAAAGCAAATGGTGGAAAGTCTAAACAGAGCGATAATACAGGCAGCCACTGAGTCCATTCCAAGAGGAGCGAGGAAAAATTACAAACCATACTGGACTGAAGAACTACAAAGTTTGGAGGACAAAGTTGAAGATGCCAGGAAGACAGCAGAGAGAGAACAAACAATTGAAGCAAACATCTCTCTCAAAGCCATCTCAGCAAAATATAAAAGAACAGTAAATCAAACAACAAGAGATTGTTGGAGGGAAAAAACAGAAAACCTGAATTTTGACAGGGATGGAAACAAACTATGGAAACTAGTGAAAGCCATGAACAATGAAGGACCTAGAAACAAACAAATAACAATTAAACAAGGAAATGCCTTGCTTACAGGCAAAAAGGCTGCAAATGCACTAATGGAACACTATGCAAATGCAAACCACATTGATATTACAACCGAACAGAAGAAAGCAATCAAAGACAAACAGATACATCATAGAAATACAGAGACAGCAGCAGAATATATGATGGCAAATCTAACAATGGAAGAAATGGAACAGGCAATGAATACCCTAAAAAAGAAGAAATCACCAGGAAAGGATGGAATCACAAATGAAATGCTAATAGGACTAGGCACCAAGGCAAAGAAGAAACTACTAGCAGTCCTAAATAACAGCTGGAAGAGAGGAATAGTCCCACAGGCATGGAAGGAAGCTATACTAATACCAGTCCCAAAGAAAGGAAAAGACCTGGAAGAACCAAATGGCTATCGACCTATCAGTCTACTGAGCTGTGTAGGAAAATTAATGGAACGCATTATCAATGGCAGGCTAACATGGCATCTGGAAGAAAACAAACTCTTAACACCACACCAAGCAGGATTCAGAAAATACAGATCCACTGAAGATCAAATAACCTATATAGCTCAGGAAATAGAGGATGCCTTCCAAGAGAAAAAGCACACACTAGCAGTCTGGATAGATTTAGAAAAAGCATTTGATAAAGTATGGAAGGAAGGACTGAAAGTAAAACTGCAAAACATGCATGTTTGTGGAAAAATGTATAAATGGATCAGCCACTACCTTGAGAACAGAACTGCCAGGACAAAAGTACAAGGACAAACAAGCAAAATGATGCTGCTGGAGCAAGGTGTCCCCCAAGGAGGAGTTCTTTCACCAACATTATTCCTAGCATATATAAATGACATCACAGAAAATTTTCCAGCCAGAGTACACACATCCTCCTTTGCAGATGACCTAGCCATATGGACATCTGAAGAATATATTAGTACAGCTAACAGCAGAATACAGCAAGCCTTATTAGCGCTAGAGGACTGGTCAAAATCATGGCTAGTGAAGATAAGTGAGGAGAAAACAACATGCACAGTGTTCTCCCTCTCAAATAAAACTCAGCAACCTAAGCTGGTATTGAATGGAAAAATATTGCGCCATGAAGAAAATCCAAACTATCTAGGAGTCACCTTTGATCGTCGCCTGACATGGAAGACACAGGTTGAGAAAAATCGAACAAGAGCAAGGCAGAGAATGGCAATCATGAAAAAGCTTGCTGGTACAACGTGGGGAGCAGATGAGAAAGTTCTCAAGAAGTTATATACTGGACGGGTGAGGCCAGTACTGGAATATGGCATTGCAGCTTGGGCAACAGCAGCTAAGTCAAACTTTAACAAAATAAGTAGAGTCCAAAACCAAGGAATGCGAATCATAACTGGAAGCCTGAAGACAACGCCTATTAATGAACTAGAAAAGATCACTTGTTTACAACCAATGCAGGATAGAAGAGATAGCAGAGCCCAGCAACAAGCAGAAAAATTTAGAAGATTGACAGACCACCCTATGTACAACAGATTTAATGGTTTTGGAAAGGGAAGACTGAAGCGTAGCAACTTTGTAGAAACTGCAAAACGAAGGATTAGGGCAGATCCTATACTTAACATATCAACAGTCAAGCCCATACACAATGCACACAACTTCCCAGCTTGGAGACAGCAGCAACTGCCTGAGATGATAGAAAACATTCCTGGTATTGAGAAAAAGAACACTCAGCATGAAACCGAAAGAAGAGAAATAACCCTAAACTACATAAAAGAACATTACCCAAGCAGGAATTGGACCCATGCATATACAGATGGATCAGCCAAAAATTCAATAGAGAATGGAGGAGGAGGAATTCTCCTAAATTTAAAAAATGGAGTGAAAAAAACACATTCAATGGCAACTGGAAAATTTTCAAGTAACTTCAAAGCGGAGGTAGAGGCTTTGAAAACTGCAGCAGAAATGCTCCTGATGGAGGAAAATAAAGAGAAGCAAATAGCTATCTTCACAGATGCAAAGTCAGCTGTCTCAATACTCAAGAGCAATAACAGCACAGAACTAACTGACCTAAGAGCAGCACTCCATGGTCTATGCCAGAAATCCAAAAAAGTTGTAATACAGTGGATCCCATCACATTGCAGTATACCTGGAAACGAAGAGGCTGACAGACTGGCAAAAGAGGGCGGACGACTACCACAGCCTGACATAGACATAACCTATAATGAGGCAAAGAGGTTGATAAAAAGCACTTATAGAACCAAATGGGAATCTGAGCATCCAGGCCATCAGAAGGATGATGCATATTACAAACTCGACCGAAGAGAACAAGTAGCAATCTTCAGACTCCGCACAGGACATAACAGGCTGAAATACCACTTGTTCAATAAACTAAAGATAGGAGATACTGATGAATGTAATTGTAGAACTGGAAAAATGACAGCAAAACATTTGCTGCAGGATTGCCCAACGTATGCAGAACAGAGAAAGATATTTTGGCCCACACCTGCTTCATTTGAGGACAAGCTCTATGGAGATATCAACAAGCTCAAGTTGACCGCAGCTTACTTTAACTACATACAGGTTGACATTTAAAGGTGCATGAAGACCCAGAGGCATGAAATGAAATATTGCTTGGATAGCAAATCCATTATGTGGAAAGTCCAAATCGAAAGCTCGCTGTGTGGGCTTCATAAAAGGTGGAAAAGTGTCCTAGTGGCACGAAATGGAATATTGCTTGATAGCAAATCCATTACGTGGAAAGTCCGAATCAAAAGCCCATTGTGTGGGCTTCATAAAAGGTGGAAAAGTGTCCTAGTGGCATGAAATGGAATATTGCTTGGATAGCAAATCCATTACGTGGAAAGTCCGAATCGAAAGCTCACTGTGTGGATGTCATCTGCAGACTGCATACTTCTGGTTTCCGGAAGAACAGCCTATGGTGAACGGAAGGCCCAATATACGGAAGTGAGGCTAAGCAGCCATGTGCAGGACGTGACGATTCCTTGGGTGAGCCCAGTACCAGAGCGCTATGTATCGGCTCTGCAAGTATGGAAGCCTCCTTGGATGGCGGGGAATGCCCATGGTCTGCCCCTGCCTTCCCTTGAGGGCTGACCAGGATCTTTGGCTGTTCTATATGGACCAGCTGGGATGGGGGATAACACCACAACAGTGAGAGTCAAACGTCCTAAGAAACCCCCGGGAAGGTTAACCCGGTCAACAAATGCCCGCAGAAGTCGGATGTGTCGGCCTAACGGCGCAAGAACGCAGCTCTGCTGTAAACAGGCACAACGCAATCACATCCGAAAAAAAAACTCCGGATGAACGAAGAAGAAGAAGAAACCCTTTTGATTCTGTTAACTTTTGGCTGACTTCAAGATCTGAGGACTGGTAATGACTTAGTTCATCCTGGCAGGCAAGCAACACGATCACTTCAAGTATGCTCATGTTCACAAGCTCTCAAACCCTGAGTGCGAGTTCTGTATGTTGATTATGTACCATAATCAAGAAGGACATTTTAGACAGGGTATTAGTGTGAAGTGCATATAAGAACATGTTTGTCACTTGACTGTACTACCTATCCATAACTGGTGGTGTTTGCCTGTTTCTGCTGTATGTAAAAGTTAAAACTGATGCATGCAGTTTGGAGATAGTCTAGACACATAAATAAACCATCTGATTTACAGTAACTCTAGAACCCTTTTCCTTGCCTTGGATCACACTGGATATGTGGTGCTATCTCCATATTTGTATAGACCAGCTGACCCTCGATGGCTGATGTGGTCAATATTTGTATAGACCAGCTGACCCTCGATGGCTGATGTGGTCAATATTTGTATAGACCAGCTGACCCTCGATGGCTGATGTGGTCAATATTTGTATAGACCAGCTGACCCTCGATGGCTGATGTGGTCAATATTTGTATAGACCAGCTGACCCTCGATGGCTGATGTGGTCAATATTTGTATAGACCAGCCGACCCTCGATGGCTGATGTGGTCAATATTTGTATAGACCAGCCGACCCTCGATGGCTGATGTGGTCAATATTTGTATAGACCAGCTGACCCTCGATGGCTGATGTGGTCAGTATTTGTATAGACCAGCCGACCCTCGATGGCTGATGTGGTCAATATCATGCTGGCCACCTTACTTCCCCATACATTTTCTGATACCTATTTTAAGGCTAGGTCGACCTGGGAACCAAGGTCAATTTTTTGAAAACCTGCCTTGGTCGGGAGTTTTACACATGACGATGGGCTGGCTGGCAAGCATGCTAGTCACTAGGCTACAACGGCTCCCTACCCTTTTCATACCCTATGGAAATTGACTGTAAAATATACAAACCTTCACTGAGGAGTTGTGGCATCTGAGTGAGATCAAGAAGCTACCTGAGGTATTATATGTGTGACTTTGTGAGTACATGATTTTAGTATTCTCATCTGGGCGCAACTCAGCATCTTCCTCAAAAAATACTGTGTTATCTCCCCAGTCAATAGTACAGTTTGGCTGAAATAAACAGCAAGCAGTCAATTAAAAGCTAAGCAATCCATTTTACCTTGCATAAGGGCACACTGGGATATGGTGTTAGTCCATACTTCCAATGATATGACAGTTTTCCACAAAAATCCCCAAAAAAAAGGGTAAAAAGGCTGTTCTCAATACTCAAGAGCAATAACAGCACAGAACTAACTGACCTAAGAGCAGCACTCCATGGTCTATGCCAGAAAATCCAAAAAAGTTTGTAATACAGTGGATCCCATCACATTGCAGTATACCTGGAAACGAAGAGGCTGACAGACTGGCAAAAGAGGGCGACGACTACCACAGCCTGACATAGACATAACCTATAATGAGGCAAAGAGGTTGATAAAAAGCACTTATAGAACCAAATGGGAATCTGAGCATCCAGGCCATCAGAAGGATGATGCATATTACAAACTCGACCGAAGAGAACAAGTAGCAATCTTCAGACTCCGCACAGGACATAACAGGCTGAAATACCACTTGTTCAATAAACTAAAGATAGGAGATACTGATGAATGTAATTGTAGAACTGGAAAAATGACAGCAAAACATTTGCTGCAGGATTGCCCAACGTATGCAGAACAGAGAAAGATATTTTGGCCCACACCTGCTTCATTTGAGGACAAGCTCTATGGAGATATCAACAAGCTCAAGTTGACCCCAGCTTACTTTAACTACATACAGGTTGACATTTAAAGGTGCATGAAGACCCAGAGGCATGAAATGAAATATTGCTTGGATAGCAAATCCATTATGTGGAAAGTCCAAATCGAAAGCTCGCTGTGTGGGCTTCATAAAAGGTGGAAAAGTGTCCTAGATGGCACGAAATGGAAATATTGCTTGATAGCAAATCCATTACGTGGAAAGTCCGAATCAAAAGCCCATTGTGTGGGCTTCATAAAAGGTGGAAAAGTGTCCTAGTGGCATGAAATGGAATATTGCTTGGATAGCAAATCCATTACGTGGAAAGTCCGAATCGAAAGCTCACTGTGTGGATGTCATCTGCAGACTGCATACTTCTGGTTTCCGGAAGAACAGCCTATGGTGAACGGAAGGCCCAATATACGGAAGTGAGGCTAAGCAGCCATGTGCAGGACGTGACGATTCCTTGGGTGAGCCCAGTACCAGAGCGCTATGTATCGGCTCTGCAAGTATGGAAGCCTCCTTGGATGGCGGGGAATGCCCATGGTCTGCCCCTGCCTTCCCTTGAGGGCTGACCAGGATCTTTGGCTGTTCTATATGGACCAGCTGGGATGGGGGATAACACCACAACAGTGAGAGTCAAACGTCCTAAGAAACCCCCGGGAAGGTTAACCCCGGTCAACAAATGCCCGCAGAAGTCGGATGTGTCGGCCTAACGGCGCAAGAACGCAGCTCTGCTGTAAACAGGCACAACGCAATCACATCCGAAAAAAAAAACTCCGGATGAACGAAGAAGAAGAAGAAACCCTTTTGATTCTGTTAACTTTTGGCTGACTTCAAGATCTGAGGACTGGTAATGACTTAGTTCATCCTGGCAGGCAAGCAACACGATCACTTCAAGTATGCTCATGTTCACAAGCTCTCCAAACCCTGAGTGCGAGTTCTGTATGTTGATTATGTACCATAATCAAGAAGGACATTTTAGACAGGGTATTAGTGTGAAGTGCATATAAGAACATGTTTGTCACTTGACTGTACTACCTATCCATAACTGGTGGTGTTTGCCTGTTTCTGCTGTATGTAAAAGTTAAAACTGATGCATGCAGTTTGGAGATAGTCTAGACACATAAATAAACCATCTGATTTACAGTAACTCTAGAACCCTTTTCCGTGCCTTGGATCACACTGGATATGTGGTGCTATCTCCATATTTGTATAGACCAGCTGACCCTCGATGGCTGATGTGGTCAATATTTGTATAGACCAGCTGACTCTCGATGGCTGATGTGGTCAATATTTGTATAGACCAGCTGACCCTCGATGGTTGATGTGGTCAATATTTGTATAGACCAGCCGACTCTCGATGGCTGATGTGGTCAATATTTGTATAGACCAGCCGACCCTCAATGGTTGATGTGGTCAATATTTGTATAGACCATCCGACCCTTGATGGCTGATGTGGTCAATATTTGTATAGACCAGCTGACCCTTGATGGTTGATGTGGTCAATATTTGTATAGACCAGCTGACCCTTGATGGTTGATGTGGTCAATATTTGTATAGACCAGCTGACCCTCGATGGCTGATGTGGTCAATATCATGCTGGCCACCTTACTTCCCCATACATTTTCTGATACCTATTTTAAGGCTAGGTCGACCTGGGAACCAAGGTCAATTTTTTGAAAACCTGCCTTGGTCGGGAGTTTTACACATGACGATGGGCTGGCTGGCAAGCATGCTAGTCACTAGGCTACAACGGCTCCCTACCCTTTTCATACCCTATGGAAATTGACTGTAAAATATACAAACCTTCACTGAGGAGGTTGTGGCATCTGAGTGAGATCAAGAAGCTACCTGAGGTATTATATGTGTGACTTTGTGAGTACATGATTTTAGTATTCTCATCTGGGCGCAACTCAGCATCTTCCTCAAAAAATACTGTGTTATCTCCCCAGTCAATAGTACAGTTTGGCTGAAATAAACAGCAAGCAGTCAATTAAAAGCTAAGCAATCCATTTTACCTTGCATAAGGGCACACTGGGATATGGTGTTAGTCCATACTTCCAATGATATGACAGCACATGAGGTGTTATATACTGGTACTCATTGAGACTGACAGGATCTCAGATCAGTACCTGTCAGAAAAATCATTCCACCACTATCGTGGAGTGAATTATACATGAATGTCTGGGCAATAGCCATAATACTCCAGTGGCTTCTAAAGCTTCTATACAGCAAAAGGCATTTTCAGTGTCATTAACCTTTCAAACGGTGTCGGGTGCTTTTATAAGCATAGACAAATAATTATGAGAAGAAGTCATGTGCTGAAAACAATGTGCTTTACTGAATTAAACAAAGAAAACTATCATTTTAGTTGAATTAATGATAAATAATACTTAACAGCAAAATACTAACAAATTTCTCATCTTTCCCTTAAAATCAAATGTTTATTCTTTGGTACTGAAATTTCCAACATTAATGTCTTATTTTCTCAATCTTTTGCTATCAACAAGAATATCCCATTACTTTGTGGATGTCGTATTATAATATGTTTTTCAAAATGTTCAGTCATTCATTCTTTCTACCAATTAACTGTCTATAACTTATCCCCATACACATTTTGACTTTTGGTTCACATTTGTCTTTAATCCTAAAAGGGAGCTGAAGTTTTCAATATTGAGCAAAACTTTGACTGTGCTACATTTATGGAATCTATAAAATTCTTTATCTTCTTCTAGCTCATAACCATGAATTTCTTCAGTTGTAGACATACTTCAGCTTTAGAGACAAAGTGCTAGCTGATTTGACTCCACTCTCACAGGATTTCTCAACCACTTTAGTTGGTGAATGTCCATATATTTGAATGAAGGGAGTGGTATTCATGATATGTCTAATGTCACCGTTTAAAATTATGTCTGTTCATGAAAAGCTAGCAGCTTCGCTACAGCATTACAATTCACATGTGATGAGTTGTCTCTCTTGCTAATTTAGCAATTGTCTGGCACAGGCACAGAGCGTTGAAAGAAATATGCTATTTAACACTTATCAGATTATTTCTGTCTAACATGTAAAACAAGAAAAACACTGACATTGAAACTGTAAACTGATCAGAGACATTAGATACAGTCAGGAATTTCTGGGGAAATGGGGACAAATAAACCTGAAAATTTAGTGACAACTGGCAAACTTGATGGGAAAACAGCAAGGGGAGGCAATAAGGTAACCACCTGGATGGCTAGGCCACAAGACATAACTAGGACAAGAGGACAGGCCAGATCCAAGACTGATGATCATGTGAGACGGTGAATCCATGACAGTCAATGCCCATTGGCATGGCACATGATGGTAATGATTGACATGCGAATGTTTGAGTAAAGGTGGCATCAATGTTACTCATTTGCCTTTTGATATCATGTTTCTATTTCTCTGTTTGGTCTTTCATCTGTTACGAAAATGCTATATGACTACTTCAACTTTAAACCATGAATTACTTTGATGTTATGTAAATTTATGTTAAGTGGCTTGGTAATCTACATATCTTCATTTTTTCAGTCTTGGACGCTATGTTTTTTTCTATATTTTTTGCACACTGTAGATAATGCATTTATGTGGTTCTGCAATTTCTCTTAGTCATTGTAAGTTAATACTTCTTCTGCCTCCTATCCCTCAATGGAGCAACATCCATCAACCAACTCACCCTTCTATCCTGTGCTGTCTTCTACAGTTCCCTACATGTCTTATCTATTTTATTTATCTGTTGCTAATTCTCTTCCCCATGTGTGTCTGCGTCTCTGGCTATTTCTTCTGCCCTGTAACTTCTACAGTAAATCATATATAAAATCCTTCCTATGGAACCTACATAGCAGAAGAAATAGAGGGTGACCTACAAACTCACTGAGACAACAATTAGAGAAGATCAATAATATAGGGAGGACATGGAAGGAGACAGCATAGGATAGGAGGGCTTGGGGTGAGTTGTTTGAGGGCCCATACTCCAGTGGGAGATACATTGAAGGAGGAGGAAGAGGTAGAGGAGGAGGAGGAAGAATGTTAACACATTGAAAGTAATGCACAATTTATTTGTAGAGGGAAGAAGGAGAATTTTTTTCACTTACTAATGTTGGTCTGTTTAGTTCAAATCCAACAAGAGAGTTGATGATGACATTAATAGTGTCTCCAGGATAGCAATGCACCTGAGGGTTTGTACAGTTGGGGCGAACTTCTGTTTGAAACATTCAAAAAGTTCATTAATATGACCAGACTACACAAATCCCAAACAATTAATAATATAAGTGGGAGGTCAGCATGGCTGAATGGATAAGAATGTGTTTTCTTAAACATCCAGTGTGCTGATGCCGAGTTAAGGGGTTAAACCCCTACACCGGAGAGTTGGACTAAAATGCTGACGTCTCTTCCTTGTCTTGAGGACGTAAATTACAAGTACATCTGAAGTTGGAGTGGGTTCGCCAGATGACGAGGGACACTGTTAATAGGGAAAGCTAATCAATATGCAAAATTCAGCTCAGGACTACAAGAAGTAGTGTGCATGGACTACACTTGAATTCAAAGCGAGTGAACGCCCCAAAACAAAAATAATACTAGAACTGAACGTTGCATACCATTAGTCACATTGAACTGTTGAAGAATAGAGTGGACCTTATGAGATTATAACTTTTAGAATGAGGGTGCAAAATAGTAGGCAATAAATGCAACTCTCTGATGGCTTGAATGCACTATTTATGCAAAATCTGTTATGTTATGTGACTAGCTGTCAATGATACAGAAGATAAAACTCTGGTGGCTTGGCTATAAGAGTCTTTTATTAGTGCAGCTAACCTCCAAAGCTTATTTGATAAACTTCCCTGGACACAAAATCTTTCATGGTAATCAAGGGACAGATTGGTCTACTTCTAGAGTGTCTGTCCTGGGTAACTTCCACATGGAAAAATCTTCAATAGTGCAAGCTTGTGATGAGACAATTATTCCCAAACTAGTAGAACAAAACTACAAACGGGAACTAGTCTGATATAAGAATGATGTGAATGTGTTAGGTGTGTGTCCAACCAGCCAGTGACAAGGATAATAAGCATCAATAAATTTAAACATCTGCTCAGGCAGACTGAGTGCTCATGAAGGTGCCTTAAGTGACTACAATGTAGTTTCTGTTATCCAATCACATTATCTTCAGCATTCATGAATACAATGTAGTTTCTGTTATCCAATCACATTATATTCAGCATTCATGAATACAATGTAGTTCTGATAACCAATCACATTATCTTCAGCATTCATGAATACAATGTAGTTCTGATAACCAATCACATTATCTTCAGCATTCATGAATACAATGTAGTTCTGTTAATCAATAACATTATCTTCAACATTCATGAATACAATGTAGTTTCTGTTATCCAATCACATTATCTTCAGCATTCATGAATACAATGTAGTTCTGTTAAATTAGTATCATTATCTTCAGCATTCATGAATACAATGTAGTTCTGATAACCAATCACATTATCTTCAGCATTCATGAATACAATGTAGTTCTGATAACCAATTACATTATCTTCAGCATTCATGAATACAATGTAGTTCTGATAACCAATTACATTATATTCAGCATTCATGAATACAATGTAGTTCTGATAACCAATCACATTATCTTCAGCATTCATGAATACAATGTAGTTCTGTTAAATTAGTATCATTATCTTCAGCATTCATGAATACAATGTAGTTCTGATAACCAATCACATTATCTTCAGCATTCATGAACACAATGTAGTTCTGATAACCAATTACATTATCTTCAGCATTCATGAATACAATGTAGTTCTGATAACCAATTACATTATCTTCACATTCATGAATACAATGTAGTTCTGATAACCAATCACATTATCTTCAGCATTCATGAATACAATGTAGTTCTGATAACCAATAACATTATCTTCAGCATTCATGAACACAATGTAGTTCTGTTAATCAATAACATTATCTTCTTAGGGGGGTACGGGGTGTCAGGCATTGGTAGCACCTTTGGTAAGGATGACTCTCATATCCTTTCAGGACCCATCCCCCACTGGTCCAAGCCTGACACCCAGCTCGTGCCTGTGGCTCCTAGTAGCTGTCAGCATGCGACAGCGGCCACCCCCCGGGCAACAGCTGTGAGAGGCTGGCTAAACCAGGCATGGGTATCCCATTTGGTGTCAAACCAAGAGGTAAACTAGGGTATGCCTACCCAGCATGTGAAGACAGGATTCGGCAGACTGCGCGGAAGAAATCATTCCTGATTCAACGGGCAAGACGGCGTTTACCTGCAAAGCGTTGTGGAACGTAATGAGCACGGCAAGGCACGTAGAGCGCCCTGGTCATCCACTGCACCTGTATTCGTCTCCAGTCGTCTCGACTTGTCTTGCCACTGGACTCAGGCGAGAGAGTGAGGTCGACGAATTGCACAACTCTTCCTCACTTTAATCCAAGTCATCGCGCAAGTCATTCTTCATCCAGCCATCTTAGAACCCATGGCTCCATACCTTCAACCCCACTGGATGAAATGAATGGTCATCATCATTCTTGATGGACAAACAACAACATTATCTTCAGCATTCATTAATACAATGTAGTTCTGTTAATCAATATCATTATCTTCAGCATTCATGAATACAATGTAGTTCTGTTAAATTAGTAACATTATCTTCAGCATTCATGAATACAATGTAGTTCTGTTAAATTAGTAACATTATCTTCAGCATTCATGAATACAATGTAGTTCTGTTAAATTAGTAACATTATCTTCAGCATTCATGAATACAATGTAGTTCTGTTAAATTAGTAACATTATCTTCAACATTCATGAATACAATGTAGTTCTGTTAACCAGTGACATTATCTTCAACATTCATGAATACAATGTAGTTCTGTTAATCAATAACATTATCTTCAGCATTCATGAATACAATGTAGTTCTGTTAAATTAGTAACATTATCTTCAGCATTCATGAATACAATGTAGTTCTGTTAAATTAGTAACATTATCTTCAGCATTCATGAATACAATGTAGTTCTGTTAACCAGTAACATTATCTTCAACATTCATGAATACAATGTAGTTCTGTTAAATTAGTAACATTATCTTCAACATTCATGAATACAATGTAGTTCTGTTAAATTAGTAACATTATCTTCAACATTCATGAATACAATGTAGTTCTGTTAATCAATAACATTATCTTCAGCATTCATGAATACAATGTAGTTCTGTTACATTAGTAACATTATCTTCAACATTCATGAATACAATGTAGTTCTGTTAATCAATAACATTATCTTCAACATTCATGAATACAATGTAGTTCTGTTAAATTAGTAACATTATCTTCAACATTCATGAATACAATGTAGTTCTGTTAACCAGTAACATTATCTTCAACATTCATGAATACAATGTAGTTCTGTTAACCAGTAACATTATCTTCAACATTCATGAATACAATGTAGTTCTGTTAAATTAGTAACATTATCTACAACATTCATGAATACAATGTAGTTCTGTTAACCAGTAACATTATCTTCAACATTCATGAATACAATGTAGTTCTGTTAAATTAGTAACATTATCTTCAACATTCATGAATACAATGTAGTTCTGTTAAATTAGTAACATTATCTTCAACATTCATGAATACAATGTAGTTCTGTTAAATTAGTAACATTATCTTCAACATTCATGAATACAATGTAGTTCTGTTAAATTAGTAACATTATCTTCAACATTCATGAATACAATGTAGTTCTGTTAATCAATAACATTATCTTCAACATTCATGAATACAATGTAGTTCTGTTAAATTAGTAACATTATCTTCAACATTCATGAATACAATGTAGTTCTGTTAAATTAGTAACATTATCTTCAGCATTCATGAATACAATGTAGTTCTGTTAACCAGTAACATTATCTTCAACATTCATGAATACAATGTAGTTCTGTTAACCAGTAACATTATCTTCAACATTCATGAATACAATGTAGTTCTGTTAATCAATAACATTATCTTCAACATTCATGAATACAATGTAGTTCTGTTAAATTAGTAACATTATCTTCAACATTCATGAATACAATGTAGTTCTGTTAATCAATAACATTATCTTCAACATTCATGAATACAATGTAGTTCTGTTAATCAATAACATTATCTTCAACATTCATGAATACAATGTAGTTCTGTTAATCAATAACATTATCTTCAGCATTCATGAATACAATGTAGTTCTGTTAAATTAGTAACATTATCTTCAACATTCATGAATACAATGTAGTTCTGTTAATCAATAACATTATCTTCAACATTCATGAATACAATGTAGTTCTGTTAAATTAGTAACATTATCTTCAACATTCATGAATACAATGTAGTTCTGTTAAATTAGTAACATTATCTTCAACATTCATGAATACAATGTAGTTCTGTTAACCAGTAACATTATCTTCAACATTCATGAATACAATGTAGTTCTGTTAACCAGTAACATTATCTTCAACATTCATGAATACAATGTAGTTCTGTTAAATTAGTAACATTATCTTCAACATTCATGAATACAATGTAGTTCTGTTAACCAGTAACATTATCTTCAACATTCATGAATACAATGTAGTTCTGTTAAATTAGTAACATTATCTTCAACATTCATGAATACAATGTAGTTCTGTTAAATTAGTAACATTATCTTCAGCATTCATGAATACAATGTAGTTCTGTTAACCAGTGACACTATGTTCAATATTCATTAATACAATGTAGTCTCTGTTAACCAGTGAGATTATGTTCAATATTAATTAATACAATGTAGTCTCTGTTAACCAGTGAGATTATGTTCAATATTAATTAATACAATGTAGTCTCTGTTAACCAGTGAGATTATGTTCAATATTAATTAATACAATGTAGTCTCTGTTAACCAGTGACATTATGTTCAATATTCATTAATACAATGTAGTCTCTGTTAACCAGTGACATTATGTTCAATATTCATTAATACAATGTTGTCTCTGTTAACCAGTGAGATTATGTTCAATATTCATTAATACAATGTTGTCTCTGTTAACCAGTGAGATTATGTTCAATATTCATTAATAGCCTACAATGTTGTCTCTGTTAACCAGTGACTTTATGTTCAATATTCATTAATACAATGTTGTCTCTGTTAACCAGTAACCAATCACATTTTTTTCAGCATTCATCATCAAGACAATGCAGTTTCTCATTCTTAATAGTTTTTATTGCTTTTATTCTTCTCTTTGGGAGTCTCCGTGGTGTAGTGGTCAAGCCGTCTGATTCAGGCTCTGAAGGTTGCGGGTTCAATTCTGGGCCGCTTTCTTCAGTTCATGAGTGCATTTTTTAGACGCCTAGGGGTCATCGCTGGAACTACGGAGTTCATGCTTTGTGCGACGCTTTCCACGCTGCAGAAAGGGACTGAGCCATATCGTATGAAAACCTGGTGCAATGAAGTCGACACTGTCAACTTTTTTTTATTCTTCTCTTTGAATTTAAGATAGATTGGTCAGATCATTTTGTGTTGCATCAGCCTCGTGATGACCAGTCATTTTTTACAGTCTTGACAACTGAAATAATGAACATACACATTTATGGAATCATGCAACTTAATTCCATCAAAACTGTGAGGGAATGTCATGAATCTTAAACTAACTACAATGTTTATTAGAGTCATTACTGTGGACGTGTGAGAGCAAATGATGAGGAAGTAGAAGTAATCGCTGTTGATAATTAGAAAATGTCATGTGCATACTGCTATGCAAAGAATAATAATAATAAGGCTCAATAACTGATAGATGAAAATGTCGCAAGAAGTAACACAATAGTGTACATCCATGTTTCTGTACATCTCAGGTAGAAATCTGGCTGGGGAAATCAGCTACAGTAAGGGGGAGAGATTGTTGAATGAAGCCACTAGGTCTACTTCACGTATGAAGGTGGAGGCAGCTGCAATTACTGTGGCTTTGAGGTGGCTATCAGTTACTTGAGTCAGTAGTATTGATTCTCAGTCCGCATTGTATAAAGAAAGCATGGGTGGTTACCAAGGAAAGACCTATGCCATGTCTAAGTAGCAAAAAGACAGTGAATAACTACCACACACACAAATTAACATGTAATACAATAATTACATTCACTTATAAAAGGTCATGATTGAAGTGGGTGGTACAAACCTACAGATCCGGAAGCAATAGGGTAGCCAGACTCAACCCAGAAAGTAGTTTCTAGAAACTGTTGGTCCATGAAAGCAGCCACATTCACCGTGTAAAGTGCAACAGAAGTTGGTACAAACTGTAATATGGCCTTGACAGTGAACATGTCACAAGCACTAATAACAGAGATCTGTTCCATTTGCAAGGAGTTGTTCACTGATGTTAAAATCTGTGAAGTGACAATAAGAAATAAATTGTTGCCAGTTATGTACATATAAATGTATATATTGCAGACAAATAGCTTAAGAAAGCAATTTATTGGATCATTCCATAAAAAAGTCTTAAAAGTCGAGAGGATCAAATTAATTGCACCAGGTTTTATCCCATATGGCTCAGTCTCTTTCCGCAAGGCACCCTGCCGAAAGCTTCACACAGAGTACAAACTCAGCAACTCCAGCGACAATCCCTAGGAGTCTCTGAGAAAACTGCACTCATGAACGGAAAGATGTAGCCCGGAATCGAACCACAACCTTCGGAGCGTGAGGCAAACATTTTTAATGTTTACAACATTCATTTGACAATGTTTGTTTTTCCTAAGCGAATGTAACATGCACAATAGATAACTGATGAAAAAAGATGAGTGATTAGAAGGGCCAAATGTAAGGCTGGCCTGTGTGCCCAATTTGTGACACTTTGAAAATAAAGTTTGTTCGTTCGTTCACTCCAAAGATGCCTGGCCTTTTAGGATTCAAATGACCTGAACTTACCTGAATGCACTGGATTTGAGAGTCTTCCATAGGAGTCATTAACCAACCAACCAACTATTGTCTGTATTTCAAAATTATATAATGCAGCTGCCCAGATCTAAAGGATTCTTTTCTATTTATCAAGTTGTATATTAATTATGCCATGTTATGTTGTTTTTTTCTAACTGATCACTATGCCATCATGATTTTAATTCTAATATCTGTCTCGCAACAATCATCTTCTATTACAGTTTGACCTAGAAGGGAAATTTATTTAGTGTTTATATGTATTTTTTGTCCAGTTGGAGTGTTGAGGTGTTCAAGCTATTGCCAATGTCTTCTGAAAATTATTTTCCTATCATATATTCTTGCTGTTTTGTTTGTTTTATATTATAAATTGTAAAATGACTTTTCTTTTTTTCATATTATGGTCATCTGCAAACTTCAGTGTACTAAAGTTGCATTCAATTAGCCACTTTAGTAACATTTTCTAAATTGCATTTTAATTATATAACCTGCATAGTTGGATACCTCTTGAAAAAATAAATCCAACTGTACCTTATTCAAGTCTATAGGTCATTTCTAAGCTGAGATATTAATGTTTGTGTGTCAGTTTATCATTTAATATAGACAAATAGAAAAAACGATTTTGATCCTTTCACAAAGTGTGACCTACCTACACACACACACCAATGTTGGTTACACTGACACCAAGGGAAATTAACACTGCTGATGTCTAACTCAAGGATAGATAACTATGCCAGTTTATATATATATACACACACACACAGATATATACACCTCAACGTCATGCTGTGATGACTTCAGATCGCGCGCTACTGCATGTGCTCATTTGTCAATGCGAGGCGCGAGGTGAAGATCCTTTTTGATCAGAGAATTTGCCTTACAAAGTTACCAAAAAATAATCGATCCCCACCGTGTAGAGTGATGACAATTTACACATAAATACTACAATGGGTGTTTAATGCAAACATGCATTTATTATCATTGCCATCGCTCTGAATAGTCCATAAGAATATTAAACGATCATCGATATATTATGACATTGAAAACTGCTATTTCCCGCCATTGAAATATCCCATTACAGCATCATAGTATGCAATCTTCATCATTTCAGTTTGGGGTGTTACCTACGACCTAAATAGTCAAACATTACACAATACATGTACAAATGGATGCTCAATTTAATTATTCATACTAGATCAATGCTCAAAGTCTATATAAAAACAGAATTTACGAGTCAACTTACATCTTAAAAAGACAGTCTCTTTATCTCCGTTAGAAGAAAAATTTGAGAAGCCAAGATATATAGATTCGTAGACAATGGAGGGAACTAAAATACTCGGTAATCGGTTTCTGTTTTAATGCAATCTTCAGATAATCGGGTAATTTAACATAACGAGTATGCTTACTGTCCCCATATCGGAGACACAAAAACAAACAACCGAAGGTAAACGCAAAAAGAATTCCAGTAAAATTCTGCAAATATGAACCAAAGTACCTACTTCAATTGTTTTGTCATCATCATTTCTGAGTGTGTATTAAAAAGATCTGGGGAGACCAAATATCCTCTATCTAATTTGGTGTTGGTTCTGTGTTTCCTTCTTTAATTGATACAACTACTTCTTGTTTAATGTACAAATTCCAGATCAGTCTAAAAATGAATTGTTCTCTTATTATTTATTCTAAGAACTTAATATATCTGGGTGAAGGTTTTCTCATAGTCAATAATACATTTTAACACAGTTCTTCCTAGTGCGGTCATTCTACTAATAATCTTAATGTACCAATTGTGTCTCTTGTTTCCATTTACCCTTCGAAATCCAAATTGATGTTCATTTAGTACTACTGCAATTTTGTTTACAGTTCTTTGTCAGATAATACTTTAGCATTATTTTGGATGCATGGGACATCAAGCTTATTGCATGAGACTGTTCATTACTTTGCCTAAGAGTGTGTTATTTTGGAAGGGTATTGGCATAAAGACTGATACAATATAATGGCTGGCCACATTCCACTTCACTATATTCCATGAATATGATCAAACATGTGGGTTTTTAGGTTGTCATCTGCATACTTTATCAGTGCCATTGGTATTTCATTACTTCCTGGTATTTTTGTGTTGGGAATTGTATCCAGTGTGACATCAAATTCTGCTCTTATTATTGCTGTTTCATCTACTTTTCAATAGCTACCTTCTGTGTTATTGTAATTTAGCTAATCATTAACTCTGTCAGTATAAAGAGATGCATGGTATTTGATGAGTTCTTTCCCACAAACCCAGCCACAGCATAATGTTTTCTTATGTTATACATCTGGTCAGAGCAGACTAAAGAAATCTGGCTTTCCCAATGGCCACTCTACTGTGTATTCAACCTCTTTGAGAGCAACGCCTTTATGCTTTTTTTTTCAAAGTCCTTTTACTGCAAAATTGTCTGGGACTGGAACAGTTAAATGTGTCATCTTCATAGAGTTCCAACAATGCTTTAATAGTAGGAGCTAACACTGTGTTTGAATTACATAAAGTTCCAACAATAAGGCTGTTTTAATAATAGTCACTCAGCCAACATACGAAAGTTAAAATCTTCAATTCTTGTGTGATGCCAGTGCTAATGTATGGATGTGAGAGTTGGAAATCAACGGTAGCTTTAGATAAAAAAAATTGACAATTTTGAGAACAAATGTCTTAGAAGAATTCTAAACATCCAGTGGACAGATTTCAAAATCAATGCACAAATAAGACAAGAGACTAAGCAGATATTGTTCCACATTTTTAAGAAAACGCCGTTGGAACTATAGGCCATGTATCAGAATGGATAAGACAAGATCCCCTACTAACGCCCTCATATGGTCACCAGTAGGGAAAGAAATGGTGAAGATCAAAAGAGACCCTGCGTAGAACCGTCATCAAGAAGGCTCATTCAACGGCCAAGTGAACATCCAAGATCTACAACGGTACAGGAACCGCCGGATATGGGAGGGACGACTTCTGCCTATGCGCCCGGACTTAGATTCATTAGGAAAGACTAACTAACTAATACTAAGGGGCGAACACTGTGTTTGAATTACATAAAGTTCCAACAATAACGCTTTTAAAAATAGGAGCAAACACTGTGTTTGAAATTTTCATAAGTTCCAACAATAAGACTGCTTTATAAAAAGGAGCAACAAATGTTTTAATTACATAAAGTTCCAACAATAAGGCTGCTTTAATAATAGGAGCAAACACTGTGTTTGAATTACATAACGTTCCAACAATAAGGCTGCTTTAGTAATAGGAGCGAACACTTTGTTTGAATTACATAAAGTTCCAACAATAAGGCTGCTTGAATAATAGGAGCGAACACTTTGTTTGAATTACATAAAGTTCCAACAATAAGGCTGCTTTAATAATAGGAGCGAACACTTTGTTTGAATTACATAAAGTTCCAACAATAAGGCTGCTTGAATAATAGGAGCGAACACTTTGTTTGAATTACATAAAGTTCCAACAATAAGGCTGCTTGAATAATAGGAGCGAACACTGTGTTTTAATTACATAAAGTTCCAACATTAAGGCTGCTTTAATAATAGGAGCGAACACTGTGTTTGAATTACATAAAGTTCCAACAATAAGACTGCTTTAATAAAAGGAGCAAACACTGTGTTTTAATTACATAAAGTTCCAACAATAAGGCTGCTTTAATAATAGGAGCGAACACTGTTTGAATTACATAAAGTTCCAACAATAAGGCTGCTTTAATAATAGGAGCTAACACTCTGTTTGAATTACATAACGTTCCAACAATATTTTAAAAAAAAAGTTAGTTGCATATCCTTTAGACGTAACAGTCAACCCCAGCATTTTTAAGCTGTTCGTGATTCCTGGGCAATCCAACAATATGACTGCTTTAATAATATGACCTAACACTGTGTTTGGATTACATAAAGTTCAAAAAATTAAGCTGCTTTACTATCCATTCCATCTCAAATGGGAAGTGAATGGCATAAAAAGAGAGAACATGTGTACAACAATTATAAAAGTAATTCTGTAGAACACATTAGTGTGATCAATGATCTCACATACACTAGATCACACCTGCTTCCTTAGCTTCACATCACTCACAGCCAGATCCATATGTGCACACATATGCATGCATACACATAAAGACATCTTTTATATTTAAATTAGTTGAAGCATAAATAATCATATGAAAGTCAATCAATCGATAAAGTGTCTTCTCCGCAATAAAATTTTGGTTGCAATGTACCTCCAACACTTTTTGCCTCTCCCTTCCATGGTACAAGGCCTTTACCTTATCTTCACTTGTATCATTGTCAACCTGTTGCTCGAGTTTACAGTATGGGTTTTATCACAATGTCATGTCTTATAAATGTTTGAACTGCATACATACCGTAAAAGCAAAGCTTACACCTCTTCCAGTTTTAACAGAGGCTGTCATTGTGATGACCTGGTCAGTGGTCCAAACACTGGGATATACCACAACAAGGTCGGCCATTGTTGGTGGCAGACGTATGCTTGAACTGCATGACCAACTGGTACTTGGTTCTTCAATAATGATACCACTGTTTTTTTTACCTATAGATTATAGGATACAAACTATAGAGTGTGGACATTTCCATCCCACATGACTATTGCTACTTGGTTCTTCTATAATTATGTCAGTGATGTTACCTATAGATTATAGTTATAGGCAACAAATTAAAGATTGTAGACATTTCTATACTGTAAGACCAGATGTTATTTGTTATTCTTAACTATACCGCTGGTGATATCTATAGTCTAGACTATAGACTGTAAAATACAAACCAAAAATTGTGGACATTTGTATTCTGTATGATTCAACTGCTATTTGGTTCTTCTGCTATTACTAAGACAATGATGTTACCTCTATATATTGTAGCATACAAACTAAAGATTGTGGAGGATTTGTTTAAATAGAGAAATTTTATGAAAATACCTACTTGTTTATTTATACTATAGCACTATAGTAATTTAGTTGTTTTAAGTTATAGTAGGACCTATCCCATAATATTCATAAAACTGCTTAATTATTCAAGCTTTTTAAGATTAATAATAATTAATAATATTAATATTAATAATAATATATTAATGTATATCATATATGTAATAATAATAATTATTATATTATTATATACATGGAGGCTACGGTTCTAAGCAGATTGAGAAACACTCCTATAGTATGTGACAAGCACATTCATTTACATTTATACTAGTAGCTGATCATAAAGTCGTCATACTAAATTACTAACAGTCAGTTTGACTGTTTACAACGATGTTGAGCAGCTGTTTACATATTGAATACTAAAACTTACTGAATACTGAAAAGTGTGAATGCTCTCCCTCTTCATGTGGTGTTTCCCAAATCAAAATGAGTACAGGTCTTTGATTATTTGTAATTAACTAATTTACAAGTATTATTCTTACAATATAATTTAAAGTTTTCGTGAATGATTCACGAAAACTTTAAATTATATTGTAAGAATAATACTTAATAGTATTAGACATTTATTACATACATTTAATCACAATTAATATGACCTAACAGGAAAATCATCATGTGCCATGTCGATAGTCGTGGGCAGTCATGGTTCATCATGAATCATCCTGTGCCTTGCCGGCTGGTGTGGACGATCATGCCTCTCCACAAATTACGATCTCCGACGTCATGGATCAGTTCGTGTGTTGCCACCCTTCCGTGCCATGACACAAGACTATCAAGAATCTTCTCACGCTGTCATCCCCTTCCGCAAATCTTTCCGGTTGTCACAACATGTTTCAGTTTTTGTCTCCTCATAATCATAATGTGGACCAAAAAAAACGATGACTGCCTCTTTCTAGTGTTTATTATATTTATAAGTTGTCTTTGTGACTCAGCTTCCCTTAAATCGTCATGATTTTGGCTGTCCAACTAAGTTTCAGCATTCTTCTATAAAACCACATCTCCAAGGCATCCATGAATTTTTTCGCCTGTTTACTAATAATTGTACTGTTAAAACTGGTTCTATGTAACATGCAAGAACTCTTGTTCTAACTGTCAAGGACAATGACTTATTGCACAAAACGTTCCTCATTTGATAGATTGCAGTTCTTGCTTGTACTTGTATTAGTCTGCTATTTATCTCAATGATGCATCTGATTTTCTCCATGTGCCTGGATATCTGAATTTCTGCACTTGCCCCAAAATAACGTCGTTAAAATTCAGATATCTAGGCACATGGATAACATACAGTGTCATTCGCACTTGCTCCAAAATAACGTCCTTTACTTTAATTGCCCATTTAGGCACAATATATTTCTTTGATGCCACAATGACTTCTGTCTTTCTATTATTCAAACTAAGGCCCATTTTTCACTTTCAACAACCACTGTATCTATCATTTCCTGTAGATCATTCTGATTGTTGCTATCAAGACGGTGTCATCAGCATTACGTAAGTTATTTATATTATGTCCACCAATCAGGATCCCTGGCATATTTTCTGTAGATCTCAGTATATATTCACTGTACAACGAGAACAAATCAGAAGACAATACACAACCTTGTCTGACGCCCTTCTTTATACACTGAAATGTTCCTACCAGGTTGTTGATTCTTATGGCTGCTGTTTGCTGCCAATACAGTATATGTTCTTTATTATTCGCAGATCTTTGCCGCCAATGTTCAGTTGCCATAGTAATTTTATTATTTCGTGATGTTTCACATTGCCAAATGCTTTCGTGTAGTCTATGAAGCGTAAGTACAAATCCGTTTTTACTTAAATAATCAATAATGTATGAGGTTAATAAACATATCAGTGAGTTGAGTTGAGCCAAGAAACCACATTACTGCACTCAGGACATTCCCATATGTCCTCCGTCCCCTCGTTCAATAGCCAGCGAAGAGTCGCACAACTAATCGTTCCCGCCGCTCCATCCATCCATCATATGCCATGCCGATACACGTGGGCGGTCATGTTTTGCCATCTCACTCGATCACCAGAGTCGTTGATCAGCTCCGTGTTCCTGTCTCGACCATGCCACGTGGCCAAGCCATCCAGGTATTTACTTCTCGGTCTTCCCCTTGGTCTCTTCCCTTCGATCTTGTCAGTCGTCACCAAGTTCTCCAAATCATTTCTTCTCATAACATGTCAAAAAAAGTTTGACTGTCTACGTCTAATGACTCTAATCAGTTTACGATCTTCATTTGTTTCATTGGTTTTTCTGTCTGTCCATGGTATTCTTTGCATTTTCCTCAGAAACCACATTTCCACAGCCATCAGATGTTTTTCAGCTTGACTGCTTATTGTCCACGCTTCACATCCATACAAAAGTATAGACACTATTTAGCACTTCAACACTCTTTTTCTCGTTTCAATTGATATCTTTTTATTGGCAGTATGTTTTTCATCTTGCAAAAGGCTACCTTCGCAATGTCAATTCTTGTTTTAATCTCTTCAAGGCATCTCCCTATAGATGTTATGACTGTGCCGTTAAGAATATGCCCATTTACTCGTATATCACATTGCGGTATTTCCTTCTTCCCAGTGACGACCATAATCTGTGTCTTCTTAATATTCAGTTCTAACCATAGTTGTTCACTGTGTGCAACAACCGCATCTACTAAATGTTGCAGGTCCTGTTCATTGTCTGCAATCAAGACTGTATCATCTGCATATCTAAAGTTATTGATGTATCGTCCCCCAATGTTGGTTACTTCCATATCCTCTATATTTCTGAAAATATTTTCACTGTACAGGGAAAAAAGATCTGGAGACATTACATATCTCTCCCTGTCTCACACCTCTTTTACTTAATAGACTGACATTGACCTACATCATTATCAATTCTGATGGTAATATGTTGTTTCCAACTTATGTTTTTTTTTACAAGTCTAAGATCTTTTCCATCAATTTGTAGATCTTCCCACAGCTATCCGATTGAAAGTTTTCCTGGTCTTCTCTCTCAGTTTTGAGATTCTACCAGAACCCCGCCAATCCCCCGCAATCTCATCCTTTCAACGTAGGGTTCTCAGTCTGTTTATCCACCTTCTCCACCTGGTCCCACAGGCGTACGACCACCTCTTCCTTGTCCAGGGATAATCGAGCACCAAGCGGTGCATTCCCTGCCAGCCTATCAGTCTGTTCATTTCCCCTGCATTCCCACATGGCCAGGACAAAAATATCCATACAATTCTTACAATCTGTGATCTCTGAAGCGAGGTGAGCCATTCCGCAAGAAACATTCCTTTCTCCACTTTACTAAGCATTCTCCGTGATACCATGATGAATCCATTGTGTGTTGCAGTGGTCTCCTCGAACCAACGAAATGCCGCTGTGACATCTCAATTCGCACATTCACAGAAATATACTCACGTACATGGAAATTTTTTTTTTTTTTTAAAAAGGAAAAAAAAAACAGTCACAAATGTTTACATATAGGCATAGGAAACAGCGAGACCACTCACTTGTAAATAATGACTTTGGTAGAGAGACAACGATAAACCCAGGTATCACATTTCGCGAACGTATCTTATATTCACCGGTGTCCTTGACGTACACATCAATGGTCGTTTCTGTTGATAAGCTTTTTGTATCAAGATTTACCAAGGCAGTCTCTTCAGATTGACAAGCCCCGTGCCATAAAGTTGCTTCACCAGATTTCTCCATGTCGCAGACAATATTACATTTCACAGTTGCCAGAAGAAGAACAAGCACCGGTGGACATATCTTTGTCAATATGTCACTAGCTAGTGAAACAAAAGTTACAACTTAAATCGTTTAAAACGCCGCTGTTATAATAAAAATTGCTGAATAGATGGTTGTTTGGCATATTTCAGTACTCAATCTTCTTTTAATTTAGCTGGACTAGGCGATAATGTTTTTTTCATAACCTTTTGTTTTAATATGGGTTCGCGGATCCACCAGGTTCCAGAGGCGCCCCATCAGGTCCCCACATCCCTATGTGTCATTCGGATGACCGCCTCAGCGTGTGGCCTTGGCAAGATCAAGTGTAGACACTACACTTTGATCTTAGCCAAAAGCCTTCTTTTCACAACCGTGTTTTCTAATATAGTTAGTTATATAGTGACTGCAGTAGGACACGGCAATACCAAATATGCCACATACAGTAGGTTGACATTCTACAGAGAAACAGCATACACAAACTCTACATGTTAGTAGTGTATACAGTAATTACCCCTCCCCCACTTTCCCCCATTTTATTTTTTTTTTTGTGGCGCAAATTTCTTATATAATTCGGCTGGTATTCGATTTTGCGCCACAATTTGCAATTTATTGCAAATGTTATTGATTTATTTGATTTTTTTTTTTTTTTTGGTTGGCCGTGGCGTAGGTGTGGGTGGGGTGTTGTATTGTGATGTAAGGGGGTCTTGGTGGATGTAGTATAGTGGTGTAAGAGTGGTGGTGGATGTACAACATATATTTATATATAAAATATTGAAACGACTAACAAACAAACGATAACAGAGACATACACAATTTTAAAAAAGGAACTGCCACTGTTTGTGTCCCATAATTTCTATAAGAATGCTTCTTTCTTCCACTGACGCTCGTTGTCTATTTCAAACATTATAGCAGCTCAACGGAAGCCATAACTGAAACGTCAACCATAATGATGGTGGAAAACACTGCCAATCCACGTCTAAATATACTTTAATCGTGTTGCTCGGTCGGCAGGTTGTCAATACATAATTATATGACCGTTGTCATTACATAATTATGTGGCCATTCCCATATTGCTGGGAGGATTGGCCAAAAATATATAATAATAATTTAGTAGAAATATATGATTTCGACTGCTGATTCCGAGGCTAACCTATTCCATATCTAAATGACAATGAACTTGCCGGTGGGCCATCGTTTATATCTATACCACGTTTATTGGAGTTCTATTGACCTATGTCTGGTGTGACGCCATGACTTTGTTACTTTGTAATTGCTGATCGCTCGGCCAGTTATGATGCGCTCAATTCTTCTCCTTTATTTTGCGCCCTGCGTTCATTCCCCATTGTTCCTTTCCATTCAAACGGTGCTCTTATTTCTTACGTTACGGGAGTATCATATAGCGTGTCCATAACCTTTTCAATTAGCTATCGTTGTTGAAAGTTCGGTGTTACCATTACAACCGCCCGTCTTCACGATGTTGTCAAACTACACTCCTATGGTAACGTAATGCACTCCCCGTGACGTCATGTAGTAACTATTGTATTCTTGCGCCATACGGTGTTTCTCTTTATTTTTTGCCACAATTTTTATATCCCATTCTAAATCATTGACTGTTGCCTCAGACGCTACGTGGCAGGCACCGACACCCAAAGCGATCACAGGCTAGAAATTAATAATCGCAGATTCAACACGTTTTGACGTTTCTCACCTGAGATTAGTGACGCATTTGGAAATCCCTGCTTGATAAGAATCCCGTGGTCCCAGCGAACGCGAGAGATGGGCAGACGTGAGACGGACAGGCTGGGAGATAATTCAGTCTGCATCATACAAGGTGTGAAGTGTTGGGCTGAATAAAAAACTCCAGAAAACTGTGAAGTGTCAGGATCAGACGCACGGCCGACCGCACAGACTGAATGAAGTGTGAAATGTACCAGCGGTTGAATGGAGGCATTTACCCGAGAAAAATGTGAATGAAGGTACTCCTAGCCCAAGGGAACTTACAACCACACAAATGTAGGGATAAGGATCACAGTTAACTAATAGATAAGAGTAATTAAGAAACCTTATAAGTAGAGTGGGCTTTGAAAGGCTCAAATCAGATACGTCAGACAGTTGGAACAAGTATGGAATGATTAAATATACATTCAATTTATTCGTTGAGTAAGTATGCTATGCTGTTTAGATTGTCGGCGAATGGCAGTCCCTAGTAACTTTTAGCAAAGCTGCATATTCGCGGATTTATTTATTTCTGTCTGATCTATGTTATTTCAATGAGAACTAATATCCCTCATTTTCTTTTATATATAGCATATTGCTATAAATTCGTTATTTTGCTTACTCAAGTGGGAACCCTATGTTAGGCAGATTTTGGCTATGTTCGGAATATACAGTTGATTTTCTTTTGTCTTGTCAGATGCTTGTCACTCCTATGAGAATTAGCCTGGTATCCTTTTGTGGTGTGCATTTGTTGTACAGAATATAGTCAAATGGCTATATTTCTTTTAATTATTACCACGGCACTCGCTAAGTAGTGACAGAATTGGGCAGACCAGCAATGCGGCTGTCCCATGTTGTTACTCCTATGAGACCAGTTTATACTGTCTCATTTCGATGTATATAATAGAATGACTATCCCATTCGTTATGATATTAGGAATATCATTATATGCCTATTTTGAATTGTTACTATGCATATTTGTATGTTGACATGCATAGTGTTTATCTGAGGTTTGAGATGCAAACTGTCATTGGTATCTCACGAGGATGAATAGGGTTTGGTGCTATTTTGTTCTTACTAGCAATGTTATGTTTGAAGCAGAGGTGTAGTGGTGCAGACGTTACCTACGATTGTAGGTAATGGGTATATTGTACGCTAAACCCTTTCAGTGTGTGGTGAACGATCGTTCATGGTAACTCACTGAGGCCTAGAACTGAGACTGATCACTGGCACTTAAGCCAGGCAATCAGATACTCTTATGATAACACCACCCACACTTTGATCTGCTAAACCAAATATTGAACGGAGCGGCTGTTAGGAGCCGGGTGTCTGAATTAGTGACATGGACTTAGGACATTGTATTCCTCATGACGTGGGGTTATAAGGGATGGCATTAGTTGTAATTGAAAACGTGTTATACTACTGGAAAAGTCCTTCCCAGACTCGACAGTAATAGAGATATATAGGGAGAGAAAGAATAGAGTGAACGCAGTAAAGCTAGAAGATGGACATTGCCAGACTTGTCATTGTGGGTGCGTGTATGGGGTGATAGATTTATCTATTACCTAGGATTGTACTGATGTGGAACAAGTGTATACATATTCTTGATTATGTCTTCCAAGATCTCAACAAGAGCGCCAGGTTATAGATCCCGAAAACGAGGGACGACCAGGTAGCGTCAGGACTGGACAGTAGTACAGAACACCGGCGGGCTGATCCTACAGGACCTAAACAGAACTCTACTGGAATTGAAGCATCGTCTCATATGGAATCCAGAGGTCATACAAACCACAACAGCAGTTACGTATTTTTAATTACATTGGTGATGTATATTTCTATTATTCATTATCATCATCGTCCTGCAATTAATCAGTTTTGGTTTTCATATCGATAGTAAATAAAGTGATTGTGGTTTATCTTAAACTAATAGTTATCTGTTTTTTTAATTGTGTGTGTGTGTGTGTGTGTGTGTGTGTGTGTGTGTGTGTGTGTGTGTGTGTGTGTGTGTGTACATTGGTTGGGGATTAAGTACATACCAGGGAGGAGAGCTATGTCAGGAGGGAAAAACCTGCACTGCCTAGTAGTCAATCAGTAAACTTAAACCTAGACATCTAACTTTCCCTTTCCCACTTCTTTGGGATATAAAGATCAGCTAGTTTTACCTTTTAACGAGCCATTTTGAGATGTACTCTAGGGTATCAGGGGCGTAATCTTTATTTCAGCCATATAGATATAGTCCCGAGTAAATTTCTGACAATTTGGGGTTGCTCGCCAGTGATAGTACAAAACTTGGCAGCGGCGCACCACCACTTCTGACACCATCCTACCCTCTTTACACATCTATCCCTCGTTATCGCTGCGGGGAATGGTCCTTACAAAACATTAAGTTCCACTACAAGCGGTCGTTGCCGGCGCTTGGCTACAGAAGTTTGACTTCGGACATTTCTGGTCACGCAGGACGTCGTACAGTGATCTGACATTGATACATTGTCAATGGCGGCATGTCTTTCCACGAGATGAACTGCAGAGTGCCCCCCCACACACACACACACTGACCTCCTTGCTTGCGGCTACTGCACAGCCTTCTGCACCACTTTCTGCACAGCCTTCTGCACCACTTTCTGCACAGCCTTCTGCACAACCTTCTGCACTCGCTTATTATTCTCTCCTTCACGAATTTCCTTGACCGCCACGTGGCTGCGTGCCTATCCGAGGCCTTTGACCACCAATGTTTGTCGTGTTGGTAGCCAAAGCCTTGTCTGTCGGACAGCGCACGACATCACTTCCTTTAGCATGGGCAAATCTTGCGTCGACTCGACTGCACTGTCAACCTTTCAATTCCTTCCTGTCTTTAGCGCAGGTTGGGGGCTGCGAACTGCATCACCTGGCGTTTCTGATTTTGTATTTATCGACGACGGACTTAAACGGGAGCACGAGCTTTGACTTCTTTGAGTACGCTACGTCCGTCAGACCTGGTGGCACTCCCAGCCATTTCCATGTGACTTTGCTGATTTTTGTTTCTATCGCCTCTGGCGAGCTCGTACACATGTCATAAATGAGTAGAGGCCATAGCAGCTTTGGGATGAGTATGCACTGGCAACACCAGATCTTAAACTTTCCGATGAGTCTGTTTTTATCGATGGATCGCAGACCGTTTTCTGTCGTTGCGCGTATGTGTTGTAGCCTACTGCGTTCTTGTCCGCCAGTGAGGAATCGTAAACTCGGCCGAGATCGGGCAAAGAAACAAAATGTGCTGTATTCTGATGACATTGTGCTTATAGCAGCAACAACAAAAACAAAAATGCAAGTGAGCTGCTAGAACTGGTAAGTAGATATAATCACTGAAAGAAGAAAGAACGAACTAAAACTACACAGCACAGTATGGTCACACAGAAGAAAAGAGAACCAGCAACAGTGCACATTGTCAGTGACCGGGACAACACTTAAACAAGTAGAGGTATTCAATTATTTAGAATCACAGATTGAAAACAGACAGAGAGACAGTATGCAAAATAATCCAAGGGAAGTTAGCATTCCATGTGATGAAAATCATTCTGTGTAATATCTCTGCCCACAGAAGCTGGAAAACGAGTTTTAGGATGTTACATACCGTCCACACTATTGTACGCCTGTGAATCATGGACGTTGAATACCGAGAATAAAAAGAAACAGGGAGACACAGAGGTGTGGATTCTTTGTAAGTTACCAAGAGCCCAATGGATGGTTAAGGAGATCAATATCTATGAACTAAATGAAGCCAATTCTCGTTTAAATATTACGCACCTCAGTTATGAGACGAGTGGGTCTAGAAAATAAACTCTTACAGGAAAGATCGAGGATTTAGAGATAGCGGTCGGCGCTGGGAGAAAATATTGGATGTTCTGACTGTGACACGGAAAGCCGGCAGCGGTAAAACACGGGACAGACGTTTAGGTAGCACTACTTGTCATGGTACACGATGGTTGTATTCGTATGATTAGCATGCTTTTGTAAAAGTACAGGACACTTTAACGCCAGCTGGGCCTAGTGGGTATACGGTGCCAGCCCCTGTTTGATAGACCACTCTGCACTCGATGGGTGATGTGCTCAATAATCACACCGGCCGTCTTTACTTCCGATGAGATTTTCCGATTCCTATTTTAGACTGGATCGACCTGTGAGCAAGGTCAATTTGTTTAACAACCGCCTGAATTTGGATATGAACACATGAAAACATGGCGACAGGCAAGGGTGAGACAGGTCAGGATCTGCCCAGCCATGCAGATTTTTATATCTTTGTCTTTCCTTTGTTCATGCATTGTCAATGGAGGTAAGTAAACAGACACCATCATCATCACACACCGACTGCTGATTGCTTTATACAATTTGGACCCAGTACCATATATTCAAAGCGCTTTAACGAGTGTAAAAGAGTTCTTTTCTTTTGTTTACTTAATCATCATCAGCACCTGTACACACCGCAAGCGAGAATATATTTTGTGGGAATTTATATTTTACGTTATTTTCTGAACGCTTGATATCACACACACACACACACACACACGCACGCACGCACGCATGCATGCACACACACACACAGAGAGAGAGAGAGAGAGAGAGAGAGAGAGAGAGAGAGAGAGAGAGAGAGAGAGAGAGAGAGAGAGAGAAATGGCGCACAGAAGCAATTTAAATTTACACACAATCTGGTTTGCTGCATGGCAGTGAATCTTGGAATGTAAATGAACAAATTAGGAAGAACTTGGAAGCAACAGAGATATAGTTTAGTTTAGTTTAGTCGTTGGATCAACATCACGGCACACGGTTTAACCCATAAGTGCTCCGTTTTCCTCCTAACTCAAACCTGAGTCTGGAGAAACTCAGCTCAATGCACGAACTCCGTTGCATCGGCGAGGATCCTGAAATACTTTGGGTAGATTTTTAGCTCGAAATTTTGCCTGGGCAGCGCCGTTAGGCTACTCTTTTTCGATTTCCAACTGCCAAGGGATTTTTTACGTGCGCAACAATACACACGGGCGTCCGATCTCATTACCCAGAGACCAGGGGAAATTTTATTACTGGAAGTCCAGGTGGATTTTTAAAATAAATCCCGGTCCTCACCGGGGCCTGAACCCGGGACCTCCAGCACTCGAGGCGGACACCATACCTCGAGACCACTCATCCCCTGCAACAGAGATATGGTTCTTGAGACGAATGTTGCGAATTCATTGGACTGCCAGAGTAACTAACAACGATTGTCTGAAAGAAGCTAATGAAACAAGAACGTTATATACAACAATTAGAAAGGGACAAACAGCTTTCTTTTGTCATGTGCTGAGAAGAAAGGCACTGGAGAACATAGTGACGACTGGAAAGATCGAGGGGAAGAGAGGCAGAGGCCGACGAAGAGAAATGACGATGGAAGGGTTGAGAAGGTGGCAGGGAGGAATATCAGCAGCCGAGTAGATCCAGTACACCAAAAACCGAGATGTGTGGAGAGACATGAACGCCTACGCCATATGGCATACCACTTGATGATGTTGACTGGCATTGTAGTATTAGAGTGTCCTGTACAGACACATGTTTTTATAGAATAAAAGTGACAAACAATGATGATATTCGGCTATTTCCTAGTTAAGGCTACGATTTCTGCCGTCTAGCAGAAAAAATACCCAAATGATACTCGCACTGATCAAAAACGTTAATTCCAGCAACAGAATTGAATAAAACTAGCCAAGAAACGCTTCAATTTCTAACGGTCACAATTTGTTGTTGAATTTCTCTTCTTCTTCATTCGTCCTATGTTTTGCACTCTTCCGACAGACGGGTCTAAATAGTTCTGCAGTGAATAATTTTATATAACTAACACTAACCCTAACCCTAACCCTAATCACTTATTCACTGCAGAACTATTTAGACCCGTCTGTCCGAAGAGTGCCTATTTGTATTTCCAATCCGCATAATAATACTAGCACTGTGTCTTTTTACAGCACAACTGCGATTGTTTCCCCTTCCCGGATAATCACGCGGAACATTCCGTGTGTTGCCGGGGCCCATAAGGGAAGCAAAGAATAGCAATACTGTAGCCTACCACGCATGTCGTAAGAGGCGACTAAGGAGGCTTGATGGTTCCATCGCCCTGCTACTGAGTGAGTGCGTGGCGCGACACTGTGAGCTGTGAGTTTCGTGTGAAATGCTTTTGAATCTGCCTGAGGTTTTTTGGAATGTGACTGCATGTTCGGAGTTATGGCAGATGGCTATGTCCCAGAGTTGACCGGTTTTTGTCTTATGCAGAAATGCGTGGCTGCTGGGCTTCTGGTTGACTGCCACTGCTATCAGCGATGAACTGTATTTTCGTGGACTATGTGGGTGAACATCTAGGAAACATTCAGATAGGAAAATGACAGCCGATTCCATCTGAGATGAACTGGGTGTTTTGTGAGGGACTGGAGTGTTGACATTCTGGTGGCGGCATTATGCGCAGTGTATTTGTGCGGGCTGTTGTTTGTCGAGACTCTTGTATTTTCCACTTTTCATATTGGGCAGTGGGGAGCGCTTTGTGTGATATTCACTGGCACAGGAACGGAGCATAATGGGGACGACCCGTTGTTATGAAGTTGGAACTGTGACTAACTAACTAACAAATTCCTGGGCCACAAAGCTGTGTCGTCGTCTTTGTCCCGTCATCTACAGGTAATATCCCCAAAAAGCCAATCTTCTTCTTCTTCCTCTTCTTCTTCTTCTTCTTCTTCTTCTTCTTCTTCTTCTTCTTCTTCTTCTTCTTCTTCTTCTTCTTCTTCTTCTTCTTCTTCTTCTTCTCTTCTTCTTCTTCTTCTTCTTCTTCTTCTCCTCTTCTTCTTCTTCTTCTTCTTCTTCTTCTTCTTCTTCTTCGTCTTCTTCTTCTGTGCTGTTTTAGACGTAATGAATTGTAATAATTGCGTTGTGGCTCTTTACAGAAGTGCTGCGATATTTGCACCTGTCGGCCGACACTTCTTCACTCATTTGTTGACCGGGTTACCTTCCCGGTCAACAGACCAATCGAAAAAAACCTTATGCATGTCGGTCGGCCCTCAAGGGAAGGCAGGGACAGGCCATGAGGATTTCCGGTCAAGTAAGGGGGGAGGGGGGTCTAATAAATACCGAGCCGACACAAGGTGCTCTGGTACTGGGCTCACCCAAGGAATTGTCATTTCTTGCACATGGCAACTTCGCCTCACTTCCGTATAATGTACCTCTCGTTCTCCAGAGACTATACCTTCGAAAAGAAGGGTGCAGTTTGTTGATCTAGAACTTTGATTTCCCCCTCCCCCTCCCCCACTTTCCAGACAGAGAGAGAGAGAGAGAGAGAGAGAGAGAGAGAGAGAGAGAGAGAGAGAGAGAGAGAGAGAGAGAGAGAGAGAGAGAGAGAGAGAGAGAGTTAGCGGTTGGGTCAGCAGATGTTGCACCTAATGAATTTTCTAGCCGAGCAATTTTCCATTTTGGTGACCCCTGAGGTGCTTTTGTCACGCGCATGTGACCATGTTGTATAGCAGACCAGGGACATTAAGATCTTTCCTTCAATTTTGAGAAGCATGTTCATGAAGCATGGTTTTCTTTCACATCACCGATATTCCATTGAATAGACAGCATGTGATAGATATTTGAGAGCTCCATATAGCAAGATTCTAGTTCGGTGGACAGTTCAACCTGTCATTTAGTTAGAATCACATTCGGCGTATATGGAACCCATTTGTCGTTAGTATTGGGAGCCGCAGTAGTACTGTGTGTAGCGAAACGTCAGTGGCCCATGTCCTTATGCATTCTTTTATTTTTGGTAAACAGGGGGAAACGGCTTTCGGAAACTCTCAGTTCGCTTGTTTGCTCAAATCTCCATGAAAGATGGTTCTTTGGGTTATCTTCATACCACAATCTTTACATGGAGCGAGTATATATTTGTCTTTCCTTTCGGGTAGACCCGATGGAGCGCCTTGCGTCAAATGTGCACTGGTGCAGCTGCTGGTCAATTGATGGCCGTGCCAACACCTACCGTTTGATAGTTGCAGCATGTCAAGTGATTTAAAGATTACGACAGAGATGCAACATACTACTGAAGTACATTGGCACCTTGCCGTCTTGACAGACGATAGTTTGTGCTCTAAAAAGGCATAATAACTTTTAACTATGGCGGTAGCGAGTGTGACTGATAAGGCCAATTTGCGCTGTAAATGTCCGTTCACAGTGGGTGCATGTGAACACGTGGTCATTTCCACCATCATGCACCATCTTACGTCTCAAACGCTTGGTGTGTGACTTTTCTGCAATAATTTTCTCCTTTGACTTTATTCCATTTCTGATATTTGCCCTCCATGCAACACGTTCAGCGGCGACTTGCTCCCAATGTGCATTATCAATGCCTGTATCAATCATGTCCCGCTTACACACATCTTTGTATCGTAGTAGAGGCCGACCCTGAGATCTCTTACCCATCTGTAATTCACCAAAAAAGATATCCTTTGGTATTCTACCATCATCCATCCTCCTAAGATGTCCTATCCATCTAAGTCTACGAAGACTGAGCATGGAATAAACTGTCACACAACCTGATCTTTCCAATACTTCAGTATTTGTGATTTTGTCTTGCCACTTAATACCAAGAATTCTTCGCAGACACCGCATATGAAAGCTGTTTAAATTGTTCTCTTGGTGTGAGTAAGTTGTCCAGGTTTCACTGCCATAGAGAAGAGTACTAAGGACACAGGCTTGATAGACAAGGACTTTTGTTTTGGCAGTAAGCTTCCTGTTCTCCCAGACTCTTTTTCTTAACCTGTTCATTGTTGTTGCTGCCTTACCAATCCGGATGTTGATTTCCTGATCTAGGGATAATTTGCTATTTACCACTGATCCTAGATATGTAAAATGGTCTACTATCTCTAGTTCGGCGTCGTCAATAAAGATTGATGGTACCCCATGTGCACCTTGTGACATAATCTGTGTCTTCTTTTTGCTAATTGTTAAACCAAATTCAGAACAAGCATTGGAGAATGCAGATAGTAGACATTGCAATTCTTCCTCAGAGTGGGTCGTAACTGCAGCATCATCTGCAAAAAGCAACTCTCTGATCAGTACCCTCCTAATTTTGGTCTTAGCCTTCAATCTCTGAGCATTGTAGAGGCCGCCATCTGAGCGTGAGTGAATGTATATACCACCATCCTGATCACGAAATGCATATTTCAGTAGAAGTGAAAAGTATATTCCAAAGAGGGTGGGAGCTAGTACACAACCTTGCTTAACTCCACTCTTGATTTCAAATTCTTCAGAAGTTGCACCATCAAACTTGATTATACCCTTCATGCCTGTGTGGAACGATTCCACAATGGACAGAAGAGTTGGTGGGCAGCCAATCTTCTTTAGTGCCTTGAACAGACCCTCACGACTGACCAAATCAAATGCCTTTGTGAGGTCGATGAAGGCAATAAACAGTGGTTGATTCTGTTCACGGCATTTTTCTTGCATTTGTCGCAATGAGAATATCATATCAGTGGTAGACCGGTTCTGTCGAAAGCCACACTGTGATTCGGGGTAGACTTGATCTCCTAGGACTTGAAGTCTGCGCAGAACAATTCTGGCAAATACTTTTCCAACAATACACAGAAGTGAGATACCCCTATAGTTGTTGCAGTCGCTCCGATCGCCCTTGTTCTTGTACAGCGTTATGATGCTTGAATCTTTGAAATCCTGTGGGACTTGTCCTTCACGCCAGCATAGCTCTATTAGCTGGTGGATCTGTAGAGTGAGTGTGTCTTGCCCACTCCTGATAACCTCTATTGGAATCCCATCCTTACCTGGAGCCTTGCCAGATGCAAGTTCATTTATAGCACACTTAACTTCTGTTATGGTGGGAAGTGTGTCCAGGTGGTCAAGAGTTGGCAGGGCCTCTATGGCGTTGAGGGCATCATCCGCTAGTTTGGTCTCACTTGAGTAAAGCTCCAAATAGTGCTCTACCCATCTGTCCATCTGCTGTTTCTTATCAGTGATGACTTCTCCAGTCAAGGTTTTCAGCGGTGCACTTCTTTTGATCACTGGACCACAGGCTTTCTTTATTCCTTCATACATGCTTCTTATGTCTCCCTTATCACTTGCGATTTGAATGGACTCACATAACTTGATCCAATAATCATTTGCACACTGCCTGGCAGCCTTTTGCACATCCTTCCTAGCTTGCCTTAGCTCACTCAGAGTGTTACGCGTTGGTCTTTCCTTGTTTCTTAAGAGAGCTTTCTTCTTCTTATCAATCAAGGGCTGCAGAGTCTCGCTGTTGGCCGCAAACCAGTCCTGCCTCTTATGATCCACAGTGCCGTAAACCCCTACGGCAGTTTTATAAAGAGTTTCCTTAATTTGACCCCACTTTTCATTTACTGTACAATTTTCTGGTGTATCAGTGAAAGCGTCTTCAAGTTGCTGTTGAAACTGAAAGCACTTTTCAGGATCATGAGTGTTAATAATATTAATCCTGGGGCTAGATTTGTGTTTAGCTGTGTAGATTCTCTTTGGTCTCAGTCTAACTCTTGCAACAACCAAAGAATGATCTGTATCACAGTCAGCACTGTGGTAACTACGAGTCAATGATATATGGTTCAGATGTTGTCTCCGTGTGATGATGAAGTCCAGCTGGTGCCAATGGCCGGATCTTGGATGTTTCCATGTGACCTTATGCATCTCTTTTGTTTTAAAAAAAGAGTTTGTAATACATAGGTCATTACTGGTGCAATGCTCCAGCAGCCTTTGCCCATTTTCATTCATGCGACCGATGTTGTATTTTCCAAGGGACACTGGCCATGAACTCGAGTCCTTGCCCACACGAGCATTGAAATCACCGAGCATATAAATGTAGTCAGATTTTGGAACTGCCTTGATCACGGAGTCTAACTCCTCATAGAACAAATCCTTCACATCATCAGAGGAATCGAGTGTCGGTGCATATGCAGTAATAATGGTGGCAAACCCACAAGAGGTTGCCAAGCGCAGGGATAATAGTCTTTCATTTCCTCCTGCTGGAATTTCAATCATTCCCAGTAGCGAATTCTTCACTGCAAAGCCCACACCGTGTTGCCTTTTTTCTGCCTGCCCTCTACCCTTCCAGAAAAAGGTGTAGTTGTTTTCCCTGAGTGACCCTTCCTCAGCGAGGCGAGTCTCCTGCAGGCCAGCAATATCAATGTTAAGACGATTGAGTTCGGCATCAATCACAGCCGTTTTTCTCACATCGTCAATATTGGTCAAGTCAGTGGAAAATCCTGGACACATGGTTCTCACGTTCCAGGTTGCAAGCCGTAGCTTGAGGTTTCTATTTTTATTTTTGTTTGTACCTGGTGCATTGGTTTTACAGCCTGCGATTCAGATTTTGTCCTAGCCCCAAGCACCCATTGAAGCAGGCAGGCTGTGGCGGATCAGCACCCAATTGGCTGGGGGCTGCCCAGCTTGAGGCGGGCGGTAGCTGATCAGTGACACCTATAGGTGTCTCCCACCGTCAGAGGCAACGCGTGGCGCCCCATGTCTACGCCAACTGACAAGGACTTATAACCCGTAACAGTTGCCTCTCGCTTTGATTCCGAGACCAGTTAAGACCAGGGATGGAGTTATTGCCTCTCCATAGCACAAAGCCTGGGCTAAAATATAGAGATCATGTGTTGCCCATGCAGCATGATCCCTCTCTCGGCCTGCCTAGTTCACTCCAGAGGAAAGGTAACACCCCTACATCTGGAACAAGACAAGCTGCAGAAGCTGCCGGATCAGCAAAGCAATGCTCTAACTGTCCGCCTGTCGGAGCTTCGATCCTAGACCAGTCGCCAACCAAGGCTTAGGGCCTGGTCTGCCCTGCCATGACAATTTTGTCTTTAGCTTGCATTTCCTCGCACCAGGGTAAGGCTTGTACCCTCCCAATTGCGCTCTTCCGCCCGAAGCCGTTGGCACAATGTGGGGTGTCGGGTTTGGTAAGCGCCGCCCAACGTTCGGCGCTAACAGAAACCAGGTAGTACCGTCTACTGTTATACGGTAGCTCAGTCATATCTGACTAAGACCTGACTATACAGGTAAACTTGGGTTTTCGTTGGTCCAGGCAAAGCTTGGCCTATAAATATCTATTGTCTTAACGACTGAGAGGATATGGCAAAACAGCAGTCTTGCCATGTTGGGAGGGGGTGACCGTTAGCCGATCTGGCTACGCGTCTTGATCTTGGCATGGCAAGGGAACACATCTGAAGAATAAGTAGTTACCAAATGATATCGCTTGTTCTTGGCAGCTGATAGACGAGTGATATCTTGATTCCTACGGCTTACCGTTACTTAGTAGCATCTCTCTTTTAAATATAGGCACATTAGATAGCTACGGGGATGGGGTCCACCAATCTATAATCTATCTTCTTGAGCCAGGGGATGCTAGCCACAGGACTATCTCTTTCGTCTGTCACTCGATAGGATGATGTCGGGAGGATAATGGACTCCTCTATCTCACTGAGAGAACCTGAACTCATCTACACTATGGCGTGTGCAGGGCAATGCCGGTACATTGGGGCGACAGCTCAGTCGAGAGCGGCGGCCGGGAGGGGTAGTATCTTCTTTGAATGGGGAACTACACGGTGTGCCATATAACCCCACTTAATGGGGAGAAACACACAGATTACTAGGCGCACCACACCACAAGATCTTGGTTGCGAGAAAGGCATGGTTTGCAAGTGAGAGGAAAGCATGGAAATGAATGTGCCCAATAATAATAAAGGCTTGGTATGAGTGTGGAATGTGTGTCTTGTAGACAAAACGTTCCTAGGGTGGACAACCTGACATCAACCAGCTGGAGGTCGACTCAAGCCCGGACGTAGCCAATCCAGGGGCTACCTGACAGGTCAGGCCCATTCATTCGGGTATGGTATATACTGCATTGGATCAAGATCCTATATGTCAAATATATTAACTGAGACCCTATTGGTCTTCAGGATTGTGTGATGCATGAGTCCGCCCAGTCGCTCAATATTGTTTGTCATCTCCAGGGTCCTCTTTTGTTGGACGTGACCAAATCGGACAGTATCCACACAGCTTCTGTGCTAGAGCCAAATACGTCTGATGAAGCCAGGTCAATGTATTAGCCATATCACACATGGTGTGACTAACTCTGAGAGAGAGGCAAGGGCATATCTTGAGGAAATGACATAGGCCCGAGAACAGTTAAATTCTGGGTTGAGTCTACGCTTGATTATCCTGCATACTATGAAACAATGAGAATTTGCAGTAATGGTGCATCTCGGGTCCTTTCATTGACATAGGCCCGAGAGCAGTCAAATTCTAAGTTGAGTCTACGCATGATTATCAGGCATACCCATTTTGTACCGGACATTGAAAGACGCCTATCTATGTTAAGTCCATGAAACAATTCCTCAACAACCAGTGGATTTGATTCTACAGAAGCCTGTTGAACTTACACCCAAGTACCGGGAAGGAAGGAGATTCCGGCACACGGGGTGAGATGTATGTGGACAGATCGGACAGTATATGAAGCTGGGTCTGTGACTATGGCTACTTGAGGCCATGTGCCTGAACTTTATCTGTGTTGTGTCTGTTTAGAACTTTCTGTGTTACCTGCCTTGGTGTTTTCTGTGCTGTCCTGTATTGATTTAATAAATCAAGTTTTAGCTTATTCCAACGAGCACTGTGTTATATATATGGATCAGCCAGAGGAACACGACAGGAAATAGGTCCTTAGGTCGAAAGAAAGAGTGACAGTGAGTCCGGGGAAAACGGAGGAGGGTTGGCAGGTAAAGACCTATCCCAGCCAGGGCTATAAAGAGAATAATTTTGAAATATTGTGATAGGGCTATTTGGGACCCTCCACGTAGCCTGTTACAATTTCTGGGGGCACGTCGCGGGATATTTGAAATCCTGGTGGAGTTCTGGCTGATTTAGTGATAGGGGACAGATATCTTGTCTACTATCAATAGGTTCTGCCTACCGTGCCTGGCTATTGTCTATACTCTTCCTGACACAGACTGACCGACATACGACGTGTTGTGGTCGTGTAATATATATATTTTGGTTATGTGAGATAATCATTTTCTATACAATTTCTTGGGCACTTTCCCTCTGAGTTTAAGATGGCATCAACTGGGTTTAATGTCGCTGACGTACAGGCTACAGGGCGTGAGATGGGCTATGATGGAGCGGAGTTACAGAAATATGTGCAGGAAGTGGAAAGAGACTTCAGACAGGCTGTGCGCGAAGCCAAGAAAATTGAGGCGGAGGCTAGGAAGATGGAGGCCGAGCAGGCAGTCAGAGACCATGAGTTTCGTATGAGGGAGTTGGAGCTGAAAGCTAAAACTGCCAAGGAAAGCGAGGGTGCAGTTGGAGGCGCAGTTCTCCCTGACTCAACAACTTCTAGTGGCGGTCCATACCAGGCAATGAAGTTCCCATTACTCCCGTTCGATGAACACAAAGAGAAGATCGACCAGTATCTTCAAAAATTCCAGTCGATGGCTTTGGCTATGGGGCTGGAACGTGGGAAATGGAACTTGAAAATCTCGCAGGGCTGAGGGGGACCGCGTACGAGGTCTACTCAAGGTTGCCACCTGGTATGGAGAATGACTATGAGGCTCTGGAAAAAGCATTATTGAAAAGGTTCCAGATGACAGCCCATACATACCGTCAGCAGTTCAGAAAGTCCAAGAGAGAGCCAGGAGAGATGTTCGCAGCCTACAGTGTCAGACTGAAGTCTTACCTTTTGAAGTGGATGTCATTAGCTGGATTTGCTAACGACTATGAAAGTTTGGAAGAATTAGTGGTCGTGGACCAAATGAAGAGGATGATGCCTAGGCCATTGCAAACCTTCTTGCTTGAAAATGGGGCAGAAAGGTTAGACATAGTCAACACATTGGCGGAAAGGTATGTGCTAGCTCATGGGGATAATGGGGAATTGTCACAACCCAATCCCCGACCACCAGACACCTGGTCTGGAAAGAAGAAGAACCCTAACACAGCTCACGCCAAGAAGGAGGATCCTTTCGAGAAAGTTCCTATTAAGAAACCCTCTGGTAAGAGTCCACCTGGATCTCCTAAAAGAAAGTGGAGTGAAAAGTGGTGCGCCTATTGCAAATCTCCACAACACAATACGGTTGATTGCCGGCGTAAACAGAAAGACTCTCACTATGCTGCTTGTCTTGTAGAAACCGGGGAATGGTCTCACAAGGAAGTAGAAGGGAGGGATCTTGGGAACAATGATTCAGAAAAACCACCAGTAGTAGAAACGGTACTTGTGAACGGACAACCAGTTGAGTGTCTCTATGACACCGGTCTGCAGTTTGAGGCTGTAATTTCATCACACTTAGTGAGCCCGGAGCAGCTAACCGGGGAATCTATTGAGATTCAAACGGCGACAAAGAGTGCGGTAGCGATGTCCTCTTCCAATTGCGAAGGTAGACATCAAATCTAAATATGTTACCGGCACTATACAGGCAGCCGTTCTGCTAGATCCTATCTTCCCAATGATCTTGGGTTGTCGCTACGTCTTTCTAGGGATTCCAACCGAACCCATGTACGTAGGGGCGATTGCAAACCAGATCTCAATCGGAGGATGAGCAGACGCCGGCCTTGATCGTGGAATCCCTTGCCTGGGAGTTACGAGCTGCTCAAAGCCAGGATGCTACTTGCAACCTTGCTTCAACCAGTTGCCCAAAAGTTCTGACCCACCAAGACGGGGTCAGTATTATATGAAGAATCGGTTACTGTACCGGAGAGCCGGAGTGGAGGATCGCCAGCATGGACAGCTGGTAGTTCCTAAGGCTTATCGGGAACAGCTTCTTCATATGGGACACACCATTTCTTTCAGTGGACATATGGGTGTGGGGGCAACTCTCCAGCGCATTTCCTGCCATTACTACTGGCCAGGGATGACTGGAGACGTGCGTAGGTACGTCAAGTCGTGCCCAGAGTGCCAGCGTGTGGCACCAAAACACTGGACAGCTCCGGTAGTCCTGGGAGACATGCCCATTATGAACTCTCCTTTCGAGAGAGTTGCCATCGATCTTGTTGGTCCTCTTCCTCGGACTAGGAAGAGGAATAAGTACATTCTCACTATGGTGGATTGCTGTTCCATGTGGGGCGAGGCGATACCGTTGGCCACAATCGACTCTAAGCGAGTGGCTGATGCACTGATGGAGACCTTTACTAGGTTGGGTTTTCCCCAAACCAGATCCTAACGGACAATGGGTCTCAGTTCTGTGGTAAGCTGATGGAAGAAGTCTTTCGTATCTTCCAGACTAACCACATTCACACAAGCCCGTACCACCCTCAGTCTAATGGGCAAGTAGAGAGGTTTAATGGTACCTTGATGACCATGCTTCGGAAGTTGGCTCAAGAGAAACCAGACAGATGGGATGAGTATATCTCGGCCGCCTTGTTCGCCTATCGGGAGGTTCCCCAGGGGTCGACCGGGTTGCCACCAGCCACTCTACTATTCGGGAGGCCAATCAAGGGTCCCTTAGAAGCCTTATTGAGATGTTGGACAGAGGAAGAAACTTCCGAAGAAGTTGTATCCTCATATAAATACGTCGAAGAGTTAAAGAAGAAACTCCAGAGGGGTTGGGCTTTGGCAGCTCAGAATCTGAGAGCGGCCAGGAAAGACACGCGGCCTACTACAATAGAAGGACGAAAGATAGGTCTCTTAAGGTGGGGGATCGGGTTCTGTTGTTACTTCCAGTAGGTTCCAATAAACTCGAGATTGGTTGGCAGGGGGCCCTTTTCCCGGGGGGAAAGGGTTGTGTCCCGTACCAAATTTTGCTATCCGGATCAGGGGAAATCTAAAATCTTCCACATTAACCTCCTCAAAAAAAATGAGGAACGATCCGATGGTACTTCTCTCCCACTCATGACTATGGCGGTCGCGATGGAAACTGAATCGGGCGAAGACGCGGATAGGGAGTATCCTTTACAACCTGGGGAAACCTATAAAGGGTGTACATATAAATCCTGATCTGTCGACTGAAGAAACAGAACTGGTCATCCGTTTGTTGGAGTCCCATCAACAGATTCTTACCGATCGTCCAGGGCGGACAGGGTTGGTCGAGTTTGATATGACTCTGACTACCCAAGACCCCATTCGCCAAAAAAATATCCAGTGCCCTTTTCGAAAGAGAAGGCCCTGGAAGCAGAAATCCAGAAGCTTCTGGATGATGACATCATAACTCCTTCGACTTCTCCTTATAATGCCGGGGTTGTCTTGTTGAGGAAGCCAAGCGGGGAGCACCGCTTATGTATTGATTACAGGCATTTAAACAGTTGTACGACATTCCAAGTTGAGCCGTTACCAAACACAAATCAATTTTTTGCCAGATTAAATAGGGCAAAGTACTTCTCAAAAATCGATTTAAGTCGGGGATATTATCAGATCCCTGTGAAGCCTGAGGTTCGGCCCATGCTCGCTTTCAGTACTCCGAGCGGCCATTACGAATTTAAGGTGATGCCTTTTGGGCTGAGCAATGCGCCCAGTGTGTTCACTCGCATGATGAGAATGTTATTAGACCCTTTAAAGGATCCCTCTGTGGTCTCGTTTATGGATGATATTCTCATCGCGTCTGACAATCTGAGTGATCACCTGAGGTCCTTGGGACAGATCTTCAAAAGGTTAAAAGAGGAAGGGTTAACCGCCCGTCCAGCCAAATGCATGATTGGCTATCAATCCTTGGAATTTCTGGGACATACTATTACCCCAGGGGGACTGGTACCGGAAGAAAAGAATATTGAAAAGGTCCGTCTCGCACCCCGTCCTAGATCCAAAAAAAATGTTAGGTCTTTCTTGTCTCTGTGTGGGTTTTACCAGAAATTTATTCCAAAGTTCAACGAAATTGCGGCGCCGTTAACCGAGACTCTGAAGAAAGGATCGCCAGATCTTATAATCTGGACCCCGAGCTGTGAAGAGGCTTATGGGAAGCTGAAACAGGCGTTTGGGGGATAGGCCAGTCCTGCAACTCCCAGATTTGGAGAAAACGTTTGTTCTGAGAACCGACGCGAGTAACATAGGGATTGGGGCAACTCTGTTGCAGGAAGGGCGAGATAATCCTTCGGTGCTGTGTCCGGTGGCATATGCCAGTCGAAAACTGTTACCCGCCGAACGGAATTACTCCACCGTCGAACGGGAATGTCTAGCTCTAGTGTGGGCGGTACAGAAATTTCAACCTTATCTGTATGGAGTCCTTTTAAAGTGCAATCCGACCATCAACCTCTGACGTTCTTGGCAACTTCTAAGAAACTGAACGCGAGGTTAATGAGATGGTCATTGCTCCTACAACCGTATCAGTTCACGGTCGAATACATCCCCGGAAGGGGAATGTGGGGGCAGATTTCCTATCACGGCATCCTATGGTTGAATGTGAGGGTGGGGTCATTCGAACAGAACCACTGACAGTAGAAAGTTCGTAGGGTTCGACTTTCTTAAAAGGGGGCCTATGTAGCGAAACGTCAGTGGCCCATGTCCTTATGCATTCTTTTATTTTTGGTAAACAGGGGGAAACGGCTTTCGGAAACTCTCGAGTTCGCTTGTTTGCTCAAATCTCCATGAAAGATGGTTCTTTGGGTTATCTTCATACCACAATCTTTTACATGGAGCGAGTATATATTTGTCTTTCCTTTCGGGTAGACCCGATGGAAGCGCCTTGCGTCAAATGTGCACTGGTGCAGCTGCTGGTCAATTGATGGCCGTGCCAACACCTACCGTTTGATAGTTGCAGCATGTCAAGTGATTTAAAGATTTACGACAGAGATGCAACATACTACTGAAGTAGTGGAAAGGTAAACTTGGGTTTTCGTTGGTCCAGGCAAAGCTTGGCCTATAAATATCTATTGTCTTAACGACTGAGAGGATATGGCAAAACAGCAGTCTTGCCATGTTGGGGGGGTGACCGTTAGCCGATCTGGCTACGCGTCTTGATCTTGGCATGGCAAAGGGGAAAACATCTGAAGAAAAAGTATTACCAAATGATATCGCTTGTTCTTGGCAGCTGATAGACGAGTGATATCTTGATTCCTACGGCTTACCGTTACTTAGTAGCATCTCTCTTTTAAATATAGGCACATTAGATAGCTACGGGGATGGGGTCCACCAATCTATAATCTATCTTCTTGAGCCAGGGAATGCTAGCCCCAGGACTATCTCTTTCGTCTGTCACTCGATAGGATGATGTCGGGAGGATAATGGACTCCTCTATCTCACTGAGAGAACCTGAACTTATCTACACTATGGCTTTTGCAGGGCAATGCCGGTACATTGGGGGACAGCTCAGTCGAGAGCGGCGGCCGGGAGGGGTAGTATCTTCTTTGAATGGGGAACTACACGGTGTGCCATATAACCCCCCTTAAAGGGGAGAAACACACAGATTACTAGGCGCACCACACCACAAGATCTTGGTTGCGAGAAAGGCATGGTTTGCAAGTGAGAGGAAAGCATGGAAATGAATGTGCCCAATAATAATAAAGGCTTGGTATGAGTGTGGAATGTGTGTCTTGTAGACAAAACGTTCCTAGGGTGGACAACCTGACATCAACCAGCTGGAGGTCGACTCAAGCCCGGACGTAGCCAATCCAGGGGGTACCTGACAGGTCAGGCCCATTCATTCGGGTATGGTATATACTGCATTGGGGCAAGATCCTATATGTCAAATATATTAACTGAGACCCTATTGGTCTTCAGGATTGTGTGATGCATGAGTCCGCCCAGTCGCTCAAAATTGTTTGTCATCTCCAGGGTCCTCTTTTGTTGGACGTGACCAAAACGGACAGTATCCACACAGCTTCTGTGCTAGAGCCAAATACGTCTGATGAAGCCAGGTCAATGTATTAGCCATATCACCATGGTGTGACTAACTCTGAGAGAGAGGCAAAGGGGATATCTTGAGGAAAAGACATAGGCCCGAGAACAGTTAAATTCTGGGGTTTAGTCTACGTTTTATTATCCTGCATACTATGAAACAATGACAATTTGCAGTAATGGTGCATCTCGGGTCCTTTCATTGACATAGGCCCGAGAGCAGTCAAATTCTAAGTTGAGTCTACGCATGATTATCAGGCATACCATTTTACCGGGCATTGAAAGACGCCTATCTATGTTAAGTCCATGAACAATTCCTCAACAAACCCGTGGATTTGATTCTACAGAAGCCTGTTGAACTTACACCCAAGTACCGGGAAGGAAGGAGATTCCGGGACACGGGTGAGATGTATTGGGCAGATCGGACAGTATATGAAGCTGGGTCTGTGACTATGGCTACTTTAGGCCCTGTGCCTGAACTTTATCTTTTGTTGTGTCTGTTTAGAACTTTCTGTGTTACCTGCCCTTTGGTGTTTTTTTTGTGCTGTCCTGTATTGATTTAATAAATCAAGTTTTAGTTATTCCAACGAGCACTGTGTTATATATATGGATCCCAGAGGAACAAAGACAGGAAATAGGGCCTTAGGTCGAAAGAAAGAGTGACAGTGAGTCCGGGAAAACGGAGGAGGGTTGGCAGGTAAAGACCTATCCCAGCCAGGGCTATAAAAGAATAATTTTGAAATATTGTGATAGGGCTATTTGGGACCCTCCACGTAGCTTGTTACACTGTGATTAACACCCCTTTTTCTGGCCCATTTTGGTTTTGTTTGGATGGAGGAAATTATGTTCATGTCGGTACACCTGGGCCTTTTATAATCATCATAATCGTGTGCCGTCGATAATAGTTGGCGGTTTACGGTTTAAAATCTAAAAATATCGCTAGTCTTTGGGTTGGTTTGTGTTGTTTCCCCTTTTGTGGCCAAAGGGCCCTCCAGGCCCTGTTGTTTTTGTCCCTTCCGTTGGGTTTTTTCAAACAAATTTGGGCCCGTTGTCACTAAGTTGTCCCTTGTTTTTCGCAACTCTTTGCGGCGCTGCAGGGGCAAAGAAAAATACCATAAACTTTCAATTATCAAAAAAATTAGAAACTTTGCTTCTTTTCTAATTTCCCCTCGAAAATTTAAAAAGGGGGGTTTCTACTTCAGTCAAAAAATCCGGTCCCATTAAGTTTTCTTCGGTCTTTATAAACATAAACGTGATTTCTATGACCCAAAAAAAAAAAAGAAAAAAAAGAAAAATACGGGGGGACAGACGGACAGACAGACAGAAGACCCAAAAACAGAACCCAAAAAAAGACAGACAGACAGGTCAAAAAACGAACAGCAGCAAAAAAAAGTATAATCATATAATTTTTTTGGGGTTGATCCAAAGGAAAAAAATAAATACACTGGGGGGGAAAAATTCCGGGGGAAAAAAATGAAAAAATCGCTCGAGAAACCCGAAAAGGTACGTTTAACAGCACGCCGGACTCGGGGGTTTTGGGGGTGGGGGAATTAG